>CANUEX010016537.1:0-12068 GCA_948099535.1 Jatropha multifida
ATTATTAGCTCTGATTGTTTTATGAAAAATGTCATAATATGGGCTTACTATTCCGATAGTCAAATGATAATAGGGATGAATTTTGATAGTTTAGGCTTACTACGGGCCTCGGGTGCCTTAAGCTTACCTAGGTCCTAGTGCCGGTCCGGCCCACGATTTTGGATCGTGACACATACACAGTAATAGTTGCAACAACACTCTAGCAATTAATTTTTTCAAAATACAGGGATACATGAATTAATTTTGATATTTTATAGGGACAAAATTATAATTTACTTTTTATCTCTCTCCTTTGATTAACCTTTTTGCATTGACTCAACGTGAAAAAATGAAAAAATTGGATTTAAGGATAGAATACTCAAAAGGAATCAAAATTTAGAGATATATAATATATTTTTTAAAATATAAGAATAGGTGAGTTAATTTTAATATTTTATAAAGATAAAAATATAATTTTTCAAATTTGAATTTTAAATATTTCTCTTTCATCATTCCTTTTTTAAAAAGATTTCTCTTTATCATTTAACTAGTTAAAACGCCTGTGTGTTGCATGGATTGTGTCAAAATAAAGAAATAAATACAATTATCACAATTCATATTTTGTGATCTTTATTATTATTATTATTGTTAAAAATAAATAATAATTACAGAATTATATAATAGCATTTCCTTATTTTCTATTATTACATAATTTAATGCTTCTTTTTGAAAAGATCGAACATTGAGAAGATGGCTTAGAAATGCCATTTGAGTTATTTTGCGTTGTATACACCTTTAATCTCCAAACAACTTGAATAATAGATTAAATATGTTTTTATTTGCTTTGCTGGAGAATAAAAAAATATGTATATTGGATTCCATAAGAGAAAATCTCTTTATAACTTCATGCAAAACAATTCCTCGATAGAAAATATGTATAATGAATGGACAATCAGTTTTACCTTAGTGATGAAACAATAAAAAAAGAGTAGAGTTGATTTGAAACAAACCTGGTGCACTGCAGTTCAGGACCAATACATTTTGCATAATGTAGAAATAACAAATTTACAATGAGATTAGACAGTTCATTAATGAATAATTCTTTCTCTCTCTTCTGTACTGTTTTTCTCTCTTCTTCTTCCACAATTTCTTTTTTCTTTCTCACTGAAAATCCTTGCCAAGTCATGCATGACTAGCAAACCTAACAATTTAACCATGACAAACAGAGCCAAAAACTAATTTTTTTAAGTTAAAAATCAATTTATATCGTAGTTTCAAAAAAAATAATGGTCATAATTTTCAACAACATGCATAATTAATTATGTAATAAAGTGAAAAAGAAGGAATATATATTTAATGAATAAATTTTTCTCTAAGATTAAGCTTTTTTTCCATCTATTTATCCATCTAAAACTACTTAAGGTTATATTTATCATTTTGGGTAACATGATCCAGGATCACAACGGCCAATTAGCACTGCTCATAACACCTTAATGTGTACGAAGCTGAAGGAGCAAACATGCATTAAACGTCTTAAGTTCCCTACGTAACAATAGGTTTGGAGGCAATAAGGCCTTAGAGTAGTTTTTTGCGTAGTGTAATAGGCCTCAGAGCAGAAGGCTTCCCTTTAGTTCCCTAGGTCTCACCAATAGTTTCTACTTCCTTAGTTCAACAAGTTACACGTGACCATACTCATACGAACATATACTTTTTATACCATTATAATATTAGAAAGAAATTAAAAAATCAGCGGTTCAAATTGATGTTCAATGGGCTAAGAATTTGAGCAAATTCTAAAATTACATTTTTCCGCTAGTTTGATCATAACTTAAGTTAAGGTAAGTGTTTTTGAATGATTCAAAAGTCTCAAAAGAGCAATAATGAAATCTCAAAAGTCTAATCAGAAAATTAGAATGTCAAATTCTAAAAAATTGCATTTTAGGATCTAATTGAAGTTTTTGGGATTTAATTGAACAATTCTAGATATTTTAGGGATCAAATTATATTTTTAGAACCAAAGTGTAATTTATAAGGTACTAAATGCAGTTTTAGGGACCAAAGTGTACCTTGCAAATGTGCCCTACATGTCACTTTCCCATTGACTGCATTTTGACTAAGAATTTTGACAAATTAGACCCCATTTCCCCTAAGCCCTTCATGCCCCAGCCTCACACATTTCAATTTTTCTGGCTATGTTGACACTTTAAAATCTCTCATTCTCTCTATTTGCAATCTTTTTTCATTCTGAATTTTCCTTTTTCTAATTAATTTTTTACACTACTCTTAATTAATTACTCCCTCCATTCTTTTTATATAAGAATAACTAATTTTTCATAAAAATTAAGAAAGCACTACCTCTGTTCCATATTACTTATTGCATTTGGAATATCACACTTTTTAAGAAAATTATTAAATTTGTCTATATTATAATAAATTATTGGATAAATTGACTATATTACTCTTAATTTAATCCTAATTCTCTAAGAAAATAATTAAATTGAAGCAGTAATTATTGGTCACATACAAAGGATAAATATAAAAAAAATATTTTTTACTCCTTGAAACCACAAATGTGACAAATATTTTGAAACAACCTATTTTCTCAAATGCAACAAGTATTACAAAATAGTTTAACCAACTTTTTTTGCCCTTTTTCTCCTAATTTATCCCTAATATCTCATTTATTCCTCCTAATATACCTTAAATTATGTTTCAATCTTCAATGATGCTTTAGACGCTTTGTTGGAATGAAGAGAATAAAGATAGTTGCAAAAAATGAAGTTTATGTTTTAACTTGTAGAGAAAAATTCATTTTTTGGTCCTTCATTTAGAAAAGTTGTGTGGAAATTTTTAATTTGTGCTCATTTAACCTTTTAACTATTTTTGATTATTAAAAACATAGTTTAAATATTATGAAAATTTTCAAATATTCAAGCGAAATCCGTAAGAACTCCTTTCATCATAGTCAATCTAAAAATTTTGTGGCCATTTGCTATTGGCTAAATACATAAATTGATTCTTATATTTGCGCAAAAAATCTTTTGGCTACCTCAATTTTCAAAATGACCTATTGGCCCATAGACTCGTTTTTTTGTAATTTATGCATGCCTGACTATGTAGGAAATTGGGAGGTGATATACACTCAGTAAATTAGCAAGTTAGGTATGCTAGGATTGCATGACGTGGTAACCATATCATTGGCCAAATGCATAAATTGCCTCTCATACTTACACAAAAAAATCTTTTGGTCATCTCAAATTTCAAAATGAGCTTTTGGCTTCATATAAATGTTTTTATTTTTGCACTGGCCAAGTAATAATTTTTTTTCACGTAAGTGTCTTACATGGCAGATTTTATATACCACCTCATCTGTGAAAATAATGATTGAATATATACATTACCCCATGTACTAGTACAAAAAATTTTTTCACCACCTCAACTTTTAGAATGACGCCCCCTAAACTCATTTTCTTTTATAATTTATGCACTAACCAAACAATGGTCTTTTTGCATGCCAACGCACGTGTTTTACACTCAGGCAATTTGTCTCTAGCTAGACATATATAAATTACAAAAAAAAAAAAAGAGTCTAAGGGCCAAAATATCATTTTGAAAGTTAAGATGGTTAAAAGATTTTTTTAATAAGTAAAGGAGGCAATTGATGTATTCAATCATTTTCTATTCAAACTCCATTTTAGTCAGCAATCAAATCACCTACATGAGCATATATTTTTTCAACAAAAATTAATGTAAAAAATCGATTCTCTAAAATTTCTTCACATTAAATGTTCATCTATAACTTTCTCTGCCACTATTGAGAATCTCTCACACTAAAAACTTCATAAAGGACTAAAATAATGATAAGATAAACTTTTTATATTGGCATAGTTTCCAAAGTTACCAAATTAAGCTAAACTTTTTATATAAAAAGAACAACCAAAATAGAAACTTTTCCTATATAAAAAGAATGAAAGGAGTAATAATTAATTAATTAATTCCTATATTAATTTTATTTTTGACTTCCTAATCAATTAATATTTATTTAAATCAATTAATTTCTTACTTCCAAATTAATTCTCTTGACTCATCTTTATATTATGAAATATCGCAATATTTTATATGCTGCCATTCAAAGGGAATTATAAAAATCATGAAGAAAAATAAAATTACATCCATAAATGAATTTTTTGTTCATTTTTAATAAAAACGGGGAGAAAAATAGATAAAGATGCTGATTTGAAAGGCTAGCATCATTCAATGCATTTTTTTTACTTCATCTCTAAGATTGTATTACCCATTAGCCATATTTTTAAATTAATGCAATAAAGAAAGCGATGTAGGGCAACATGGACTTTATATTTATATTTTTATCTTTTTACCAAATTGAGAGGTTTGTCTAAATAAATGGTACACTCTAATTAAAAATTTTGTCCATATAGATAACTAAGAGTGCCATGCAACTGTTATTGAACGGGCATAACAAAAGTATCACTAAAATAAAGAATGACTTAGTGCATAAATTCACTTTTATATTTTACATAAAAAATTTTATAATATTCTCACTTTTATCTTGGTCGATTAAATATTTTAACTCGTAAATTTGTACCTATTAAATTTGTTCTTGTTAATATAAAGAATGATACAAAATCATCAAAATTTATAATTTCAAGAGCAAAAAGTTTGACTTGCCAGAAAATTTTTCCAGAAAATCACACGGGTAAATTTACGTATTTGGGTCAGTAGATTTGTGTTAGCATTGGACGTGGGATATTATTTAATAGCAGGGCAGAGCAGAAAAGGACAGAGCAATGAAAAAGACAAATTAAGAGAATCTGATTGAGCATCGGTGTAATTGGTCAAACCCTGTGATCAATGGTTCTACGTCTCTGCGCCACATGTTTTGAGTCATCTTTTTAATTTCCTTGAATAATGGCGGCTCTGCCTTTTGGTTATTTTTGAAGGTTATATCAGATAAAGATTATGGCCTTTTGCAGTGCATCAAGAACAACGACGCCAGTACGCACTCACATCATTTCTTTTTTTTCTTCTTTTTTATTTTTCAACAACTTGTCCTTCACAACCAAAATTAATACTAATAAAAAAAAGAAGCTGCTCTTTCATTGAAAACAATTCGTATATGAATTTTAATGTTACGTTAATTTGAAACGCTTTGCACATGAAGTCAATTTAATTCCAAAATAACACAGATTCTAAAGTTCTATATCACCAAGTCTAGTTTAATTTCACATGTTTCTATAATTTTTATTTCTATTTAATTCCAAGTCTTGTTAACTGTCATCTTCTAAGCTTCCACCTCCTCAAACCAAAACAATCCTCCCCCTAACAATCAACATGCATAAAACAACTAACAACTAGAGGTGACCCTTAAGACATCCCAAGAGTCTCTTTCTAAAAAAGAAAACAACTCTCTCCTCTCCTCATCTTCTAAGGTCCCCTTATTAACCCCATAAAATGCCTTCTCTCTACTTCTGCAACGACCATTACTACGATCACTGCCACCACAATTCTTTCTTCTTTCTTGTTTCATTCTTCCATTACCATAATGTCTTCACTTTCTTCTGTTCGTGTTTTCTCTCCACCATTATCACACTCTCTCACTTCCACCAGGCCCAAAACAAGAATCTTTTCTGGTCCAACGGTGGCGCAGCCGGTGGAGGCGGTGGAGGCTGATGCAGAGAGGCTAAAGCCAAGAGTGGAGGAGAGATATGGGTATTGGGTTTTGAAGGAAAAGTATAGACAGGGTATTAATCCTCAAGAAAAGGTTAAGATTGCGAAAGAGCCAATGACCCTTTTCTTGGAAAATGGGATTGAAGAGCTTGCTAAATTGTCAATGGAAGAAATTGACCAAGATAAAAATAATAAAGATGATATTGATGTTAGACTCAAGTGGCTTGGTCTCTTTCATAGAAGGAAGCATCAATGTAAGTAATTACATAATTTTTGTTAGTAGATTCTATTGTTTTTTTTTTTTAATCATGAGTAACACATTCTTCCTTTTGTTTATCTTTTTTGAGGTTTTTCTTCAAGAATTTTAGATTTTTGTTTTTGTTTTTGAGGTACTGAAGTCATATTTAAGATTGTGAAGTTTGAAGTTTGAATACTATTTAGATCTAAATTAATAAAAAGAAGAGTGGTTTGAATAATAATCAATTAATTAGACAAATTTAAAATTAGTGTTGTTTATAACATAAGATTACTTAATTTAAAGTTTTTAGTTGTTTCTCTTGTTGGATTCATGATGCAATTTGCTTAGAATTCTTTTGCAATTTTTACAAACTCTATCTACATTTTGAAAATTAGGAATAGGAAAATTTAATTTTGACTCAAGAGACAATGAATCAATAAAGCATATATAGACAAGTAAAGTGGAACAAGATATGGATGATTTTGCTTTGTTCTGTCTGGAAAACAGAACAGCCTGTAAATGAAATGAAATAAGTACAGATCTTTTGTTCTATGATTCCTGGAAAAACCCTTGTCATCTTTGATCCTTTGTAACCCAAAACAATGAATTCTAGCAATTCTCTGACAACAAGTAGGGATCAAAGCTCGATCTGATTGCAAGAAAGTGCAATACATGAATCAAGATTTAACTAGAATTATATTTATTACTATGCTAATTATTTATTCATTTTCTGTCATCAGATGGACGATTTATGATGAGGTTGAAACTACCAAATGGAGTAACAACAAGTGCACAAACCCGATATTTGGCAAGTGTAATAAGGAAATATGGGAAGGATGGATGTGCAGATGTTACAACCAGGCAAAACTGGCAAATACGTGGCGTGGTACTGTCTGATGTTCCAGAAATACTTAAGGGTCTTGCTGAAGTTGGGTTGACAAGCCTGCAAAGTGGCATGGACAATGTGAGAAACCCAGTAGGAAATCCTCTTGCGGGAATTGATCCAGATGAGATTGTTGATACAAGACCTTACAATAACTTGCTATCCCAATTTATCACTAGCAATTCACGTGGCAATCCTGCTGTTTCTAATTTGTAAGATCCTCCAGGTTCCTTTGCTCTTCCAGAAAAATGACCACTTTAGATGCTGTCAAAGAAAACAGTTTTGCACTTTTGTTTTGCTGGTTTAAAGCTTTAATGATTGGAGCATATGAAATTCACTTTAAAAGCAAATTTTAATTACTGTTATTCAATATTTTCAACTTAATCTTGTTTGCCATAAGAACTCAAACAATAATGCCAAATAAGCTCTTAGTGATAAACTTTGAATTTGGTAACTGAAAAGGTTACTTTTTGAAATCTAAATTCTTTGCAGAGAGATTATCAAATTGTTTCATAGTATTTGTAGTTATTTGTCAACTTAATTGCTAAAGTATCTTCCATAAAGTTTTCCCTTTGGTAAGTTATGAAGAATTTCTTAATTATTTGTGTGAAAGTCGTAGCTTGTGTTATTTGTCCTAAATTCCCGATTATCTGTGTTTGCTGGAAAGATTCATTTATTAAGCCCGAGAAATGAAGAGGAGAAATAAGTTACGGATGCAATATGGATAAATATGATAAAGGCTAAATTTGTATACAATTTTCATAGCTTTTCTCAATCTTTGCAGGCCAAGGAAATGGAATGTGTGTGTAGTTGGCTCTCATGATCTTTATGAACATCCTCACATCAATGATCTTGCTTACATGCCTGCCACTAAGGACGGACGTTTTGGATTCAATTTGCTAGTAGGTGGGTTCTTCAGTGCTAAGCGATGCGCTGAGGCTATCCCTCTTGATGCTTGGGTCCCAGCAGACGATGTGGTTCTTGTGTGCAAGGCAGTACTAGAGGCCTACAGAGATCTTGGCTTCAGAGGAAACAGGCAAAAGACAAGAATGATGTGGTTGATAGATGAACTGGTGAGTAAGGCATATCATATTTAGCAAATCGAGTTTGAGAAATTATTTGATTGTCTGAGCATGTAAAGCTTAATTTGTGTAAACGCAGGGCGTTGAAGGATTTAGGTCCGAGGTAGTAAAAAGAATGCCAAGTCAAGAACTAGAGAGAGCATCATCTGAAGAGTTGGTTCAAAAGCAATGGGAAAGGAGGGACTATTTTGGTGTTCATCCACAAAGCCAAGAGGGTTTTAGCTACCTAGGTCTCCACGTACCGGTCGGGCGTCTCGAAGCAGATGAGATGGATGAACTAGCTTGTTTAGCTGAGACTTATGGCTCTGGTGAACTCAGGCTGACTGTAGAGCAGAACATTATTATTCCCAACATTGAGAATTCAAAGATTGAGGCCTTACTTAAAGAGCGTTTATTGAAAGACAAGTTCTCACCACAGCCGCCTATTCTTATGAAAGGTCTAGTGGCTTGCACTGGCAACCAATTTTGTGGTCAAGCTATCATTGAGACAAAAGCTAGGGCCTTGAAAGTGACTGAGGAAGTGCAAAGGCTAGTGTCTGTGACTCGGCCGGTAAGAATGCACTGGACAGGGTGTCCTAACACCTGTGGGCAGGTGCAAGTAGCTGATATTGGGTTTATGGGTTGCATGACAAGAGATGAAAATGGGAAAACTTGTGAAGGGGTGGATGTGTACTTGGGAGGGAGAATTGGGAGTGACTCACATTTGGGAAATGTTTATAAGAAAAGTGTCCCTTGCAAGGACTTGGTGCCTTTAGTTGTGGACATTTTGGTTAAAAACTTTGGAGCTGTCCCTAGAGAGAGGGAAGAGGTGGAGGACTAGCTTGAAGAATTAACAGTTCATTCTTTTTTTTTCCCCTTTATTTTGGTCTACTTGGAGAAAAGAATGGGGCAATAAAATGAACTTTTGTAGGATATTTGGAAACTTGATTGTAGTTTGGTTTCATTTGTTGCTTTTATGTAATTCGTGGTATGTAGGAAGTCAGAATTCATAGGTTATCATGTAAAATGGGTCACTGAAATAATAAATTTCTGTAGAAGAAAACTAATGGAAATAATACTCTTACCTTTGTCTTGTAGTCATGCATTAATTAATCCTTGTCGAATCATAAGAACTGAGATTATGCTATCCAAAAGCCATTAAATTCAGAAATGAAAACTGACAAATCAAACGAAATATGTTACTCGATAAATACGAAATTAATACTCCTTCGGTACCAAAAGTATAATACAACAGTTTGAGCTAGCTCAAACATGGGCAAAATAGTAATTTCAAGTTTTTAATATTTCAATAAAAAATTAATTAGTTAGCTGAAGAATTTTGTCCTCCATTAATATTCTCTTAATAAATGAAATAATTAATGGTATTTAAAAGTTCAATGTATTATTAATGTCCAATGCATTTTAATTTATTCCACCTTTTCTCTCTCTTTTGCAACCATCCCATCCTTCCATCATCATGTCCCAGCCAATGGACTATCACATTTTTTTCCCCAAAATTTCAGAACAATTGAAATAAAAAAACAAAAAATTATAATAAAATTATCAAAACTTTTCTTAAAAAATGTATTTTAACTAATTATGGTCAATTTTTCTATAGTAAAAAAAATTATTTACTAATTTTCTATATTAATTAATTCATATAAAAACAATTGAAAATTTGTACTTTGATTATAAAATACAAAAATACATATTGATACATAAAAATTATCATATTTTGATTTAAGTTAAATCAATTTTAAAATTAAAATTTCAAGGTGTTCTCATGTGAGTGTATTTAATTTTTTAAATTTAATGAAATAGTATTTATTATAATTGTCTTGAAATTGTCACAGCACAAACACCACAAGAATGTCACAATTAGTCAAGTAATAACTCACTTAAGTGCTCTTCCTCTCTTCCGAAAATTGTATAAATGGAGAAGCTTCAAGCCCTACTTGCACATCCAATACTCAAACAAAACCCCTTGCTGTCTCTCTTGTATTGCTAAACAGAAATGGTATGCTCAAAAGACTTTCCATCTTCTAGGCATTATCTTTGCAACTGTTCTTCTCTCATCCTCTAATGTCTTTGCTGTTGAGCATTCTGAAAGGTTTGATCCCTTGAGTTCTTAATTTCGTTCAAAAAAATGTTAGTTCTAATATCTTCTGATTGCTTTCAGTAGAATCAAATCGTAATTATAGCCAGTGATTTGTACGAAATTGCATGTTTTAAAATCGATATGAAAGGCAATTTGTGGATTAAGCCTGGGCTTTCGTATCTTCAATGGGCCCAGACTGTTAAAAGTCCAAATCTGGCCCGACCCATAATATGATGACATCTAAACCAGACAAATTAACATGCTCGTGTCATTTTAAATGCAAGGGTGCAAGTAGCTGACAGTTTAGATATTATATTATTGACGGCAAACAAAAATAACGTTTAGCGTTTTAACAAATTAAAACGTTAAAATTTATTTAAAAAATTATCGGCGAATACGGTCTACAATTTTGAAAGTAAGAGGGAAGGTCCATCAAAGCTTTGGAGACTTTGAAAGGGTTCTACAGTAGCCTCATCTCTCACAAGAATCATTTATTTTTCAATATCCAGAAGCTCATTCCTACCTAAAATTTGACTTTATCTGTATATATTATAGTGAAAGGAAAGAGTGCAACTCTTATCAGTGGTGAGGGACAACTACATATAACGATAAGGAAAATAGAAATTACTGATTTTCAACTAAGAACCCAACAACTTGCTTATGTTTAGTTAAAATCAAGAAATAACAATTAGCTACATAATTGAGATCAAGACTTAGACTTATTGGGTCCATGTATTGCGATCCTTAACGAATGGGAAACCACAAAACGATAGCAAAAATCAGTTTACAGTTAAATATGTATTGTCTGCCATTAATAGTTCTGAGACAGCCACATATGTTGCAATCACCATTAAATGTTACTTTCAATTGTTTGTTTGGCCTTGCGATCGAGTGGCGGTTAATGTGCTTTTGATAAATTTAAGGTTGTAGTTTTTTTTTTTTTTTTAGATGCAAACAATTTTTTTCCTACGTCTTCCAGCGTTTGAGTATGCCTTAATAGTTTAGTTCTATGGTGCAACAAACCGAAGAACCACACAATCGTAGGCCTAATATTCATTTGATATTGTAATTAGAATCCTTTTAGCAAAACTAACAAAGAGCAGTTTCAGTAATACTAATTGTTTTAACATTTGTTTATTATTATAACAGCTGATAGCTGTTTTATTAGCTATTAAATATTAAATATTAGCTATTAGTATTTAAATATTTATATAATAGTAAGATAAGAGTGTTCAGTTAAAATAATTATTTGATTAGCGATTAAATATAAAGTTATTTTAAAAATTCTATTAATTTTTGTCAAAGGAAACATTAGGAGAGAAACGTTTCATACAACCTCAACATTTAAATACTACGAGTCCTTTTTTGACCTGTGTTACAGGTTGAATATATATATTCGTTATTTGTACTTGTTCAATTTTTTATATCATTTTTTATTTTTTATTTTTTAATATTAAATATTGATAATAGTTTTTGTCTTATATTATTTAGATTTTTATAATATTAAATAAAGTTTCATATCAAATTAATGTGAATATATCGATTAATTAATAAAACAACACTATGTAGATACACACACATTTCAACTTAATTTATATGGTCATTTATCCAAAATTCATTATAACTATAATATCACATAATAAATATGTTTCAATATATATAGATATATTAATAAATTATTATATATATTTTTAAAATTAAAATTTTCAACTATTTATTATCACGACCCGTTTCCATGGGCCGGACCGGCACTAGGACCTGGGTAAGCTTAAGGCCCCCGAGGCCCGTAGTAAGCCTAATCTCTGACTTCAACACCATAACTATATGAAAATATTCTACAAGTTGGCCCATTATATTTTTAATGACTCAAACTATCATAGGGCCTTATTTTATTCAACTCAATCATTCCCATAAAGTCTTACATACACTTAACATTATTATTACAATCATAAATCTTAACATAACTGCTGATTTTCTACTACTGTATTACTACAAAGAATTATAAATAATTCTATCTTATACATTTACATAATCCTTTAAATAATCTCAAAGGAAAGAAAAACTAATGCTCCAATTACATTCAACTGATTCACAATTTCCTGAAACAACATAAGGGATAAA
>CANUEX010016551.1:0-20211 GCA_948099535.1 Jatropha multifida
AAAATGGGCCAACTTGTAGAATATTTTCATATAAGTGTGGTGTTGAAATCAGAGATTAGGCTTACTACGGGCCTCGGGGGCCTTAAGCTTACCCAGGTCCTAGTGCCGGTCCGGCCCATGGAAATGGGTCGTGACAATTATTATGTTGTATATGCATTTATCACTAAGTTATGCCTTAATATGTATATAAATTATAAATTTTTTGTTTGTGTATAAATTCTAAATTTTTTTATATTTTATTGGTTGATTAATAATATCATTAATAATAATTCAGTCACATCCTAATTAGGGAACATTAAATTCCTAAAATGCAATATTAAATTTATAAATTGATAAAAATACCATCGAGAACTTTAATTTTATTTATTGAAAAATAAATGTAGTTTAATTTTGATTGATTATATTAATTTTTTATTTTAATTTAAATTCTATTAAAAAATTTAATCTAATTCTAAATAAGAAATTATTTAATACCTAAAAAATAAAATTAAATTAAAAATTATAGTTGTAGTTATTGATATGATTAAAAATACATATATATATAAAGTCTATTATATATAATTCAAAATTGTCAATTTTATTCTATAAAATAAGAATACAATGTGATAATATTACAATATTAATTTTTTTTATACAGGAGATCATAAAATCTTTTAATATCATATTTAGTCTTTATTTTAATAATGATATCTATTTATTATTTTTATTATATTAATATTATAATGTAATTCTATTATAATTAAAAATTTATCTATCATACCACTTTATGTATATTTAGTTTTAATTACTCTTAACTACTAAAAATTTGTTGTTTTTGATTATAAAAAATTACTACATTAATTTTTTACTAAATTGAAATTATTAAGTTTGTAATTATATTTTTTTTTACAGTAATTATAATTGTATTATATACATTTTTATTATAATCTTTACATTTAGTGTTGTATGTATTATTAATTATATATTGATTTTATGTTTTAACTCTTTTTATTTGTAAATTAATATAATAATTTTTATTTATATTTCTTATAAGAAATCATTATTTTGAATTAAATATGTTATTTTAAACTAGAATGATGTACAGTCAAAGAAAAATTATCCAAAATATTAAAATTATTATTTGTATACAATGAAAACTAACGCATTAGTTATGTTATGATAAAACTGCACTGCAGCTTTAATTTATTAAATTAGTAACTATAAATTATATCTATACATGTTGTTAATTGGTTTAATTAATATGAACGTAAATTAATAATTATATTTTATCCCTTATTTATAAAAATTTTAAGAATTATAAAAAAATTAAAAGAGTAAATAATAGTTAGATTTTTTTACTTTAAATTTTAATTTTAAACATAAATTAATTTATTTTATCAATTTAAACTATTATTATATTCTAATTATATTATAAATAAAAATTAATAAAAAATTAAATTAATGAATGCAAATATGTGTAACGTACATTCAGAAAAGCTAATTTAATGAAGTGCAAATATTTTATAATAAAAAATATATTGATTTGTATTTTATATTTATAAATGTTTTTTCTTTAATAATTATGAGTTATATTTCTCCTAAAAACATCAATTATTATAAATGAATATATTATTAAAATATCATTAATCAAATTCTGACAATGAAGATAAAAATTCCTTTAAAAAATTGATATGAAATAAATTGGTGTATATATTAATAAATTTTTTAATTTTAATTTGATTCAAAACTCCTATTTTTTCAATCAAGTATGAAACGATTCGACCCGAAGTCTCAAATTGCCAATTTAACACGATTCCACAATTCCCAAGTCCAATCCTTTTGTTTCGTTTAGTCGTCAGTGTCACATTAATGGAAAAAATGCCTCCAACGACCAACACTTGACTTTACTAAACTATTATCTCTCTTTCGCAATAAAGCCTACTCACATATACACCAGTTAATGGATCTGTAGCCTTATGATTTGGGCATCTTTCTGTTATTATTTTCCTCAATAAGAATCTTTTTCTCTCTCCGCTTTTCTTCTTCTTCTCTCTCAATTAGGTACGCTTTTCATTTCTGCTATTCCAAATCAATATCCTGATTATATGTAATGATAACGAACTTTTGAAATTTGTAATTGTTGGTTCTCCCGAACCCCGTTGCAGCTACTTTTGAGCTTTAAATTGGAGGAATTTGATGATGCAGAATGTGAAATTTTGAATTCGTTTTCGCATCTCGTTTTCTTTCTTTGAATTCTGACTGGAACGACTATGTTGACTTGGATTTTCTTGGCAACCAAACAGAACCTTTCACTTTCCACGTGTTTATTTATATTCATATCTATTTGATGTCTGTATACAGCTTTATGAGAATTGCTTCATGCTATTTGTACGTATACTTCTATGATCCTTTTCCATTATTGTCTGTTTTTATTTTATTCAATTTCTTTCAATTATGCTGGAGGGTTTGTTGATATATTAATTGCATCATTTCATGATATAAAGAAGAATAAATGACCAGGTTATATGTCCTGCTTGTTAGGTGTCTGACAAATGATAAGTTGTTGACTGCAATCACTATGTGCTATGCACTTTTTTTTAATTGATTTGTATCCAAGTGTATGAATGAGGGCCTGAGAGGAGCCAGATAATGACCCCTTTTTCAATCTGCATCATATACTTCGTAAGGAAATTTATGAATCGAATCACTTACTCAAGTTATGTAACCTGTAATTTAATAGAATAGATCTTCTTTGATGGGATTTTCTTTTGGTTCTTGCGTAAAAATTATTGTTAATTTTTTTTTTCAATGGCTTCAGATTTGGTTGAGTTTTGACTTTGTAGTTGTGGCAACTCACACCATTTTGGGGGCAGGAACTTGTTAAGGAATTGTTGTACCTTCTGGACAATGAGAAAGCAGGGAATAAAATGAGGTAAAATGCATTATTTAGTTGGTGATAATGGAAAAACTAAGATTTCATGCTGTCAAAGAGAATATTGAAGAGGAACTAAGCCAATGCAATGTGTTCCAGTAGAAACTTTACGCAAGGGCATAACAATAATGGGGCTCAGACTCAAAGCTCTGACTCTATGAATAGGTATTGCCTAGACTGAGACTGCGAGAAAGAAGCATTTCATGCAAATTATAATGCGAATATCACGTTAATACGGCTTTGTGTGATATTTCAGTTGAAGTGAATGCTTGTCTTGTTTAGCAGGCATAATATTGAAGCGAATAGTTTACAAAGGAGGTTAAATGGCGATGGCAATTTCGTTCCTTTTGAAGACAGAGAAGCAATGGTATTTTTACTTTTCATTGCTTCTGTGAAGGAATTTTTTTTCCAAGCTTAATGGTTCCCTTACACAATTTAGTTTATCTAGGAGCTTTATTCACGAGTTAGAGCACAGAAAGAGGAGATCCGGATTCTTCGTGAACAAATTGCAGCTGCCTGTGTGAGGGTACAACATGTTTCTCAAGGCTTCTGCCCTTACATAGAGATAAATTATATGGCTACTGCATTATTAAGTTTCTGACTTAATTAAAATTGTATTGGTCTCTATGGTGTTAGGAACTGCAACTGCTGAATGAAAAATATGTATTGGAGAGGAAGTTTTCCGACTTGAGAATGGTTTGTATGTTCTGGAAAATATATTTTTTCTTCAAACCCTCATCCTGTGTCCATTCCAAGCTTGATCATTGAATCTGGTTTAACCTTTTGCGGCCTAGATTATGAAATGATATTATTTTGGTGACAGGCAATTGATGAGAAGCAAAATGAAGCTATTACGTCTGCTATGAATGAATTGATTCGCAGAAAAGGTGATCTTGAAGAAAATTTAAAATTGGCCCATGATTTGAAGGTATACTACGTCCAAAATATATGCCTTTTTCATTTTTTTTTCAATTCAATTTATGTATTTGTTATACCTCAATCTATTAGGGACATGATCACACTTCAACCCAGGGAGAAGAATTGTGAAATAGTATTGCACAGCACAAGAGTGAAGGTACCAAATATTAGAGAGTAATAGATTGAGGAAACACTATTAAATTTTATCCCTCTTATGCTATCAAAACATAAGATTTCATTGTTCCTCCACTTGCATCTAAGAAGGAGTTCTCTTTCTAATGACTCCCTTTGCTTCACAAACATTGGGTTCAAGTACTAGAGATAAGCCAGTATTAATGCAATATGTGGACCACATGGAACTGTGCAAAGCTTTATCTAAACCACTTTGACTTTCTGGGACTCTGCCTGAATCCAAAGAAGCAGAAGCATGAACCGAGAGTATCTACGAAATCAGGTTTACTACAAGACATCCTTATGGCATTTAGAGTCTGCAGAAGGCAATGAACTGTGGACTTTTGTGGTAATGGTGAAAATTAGGCAATTCAGTATGAAAGGAGAGAGTCTTAGATGGAGTAAAAGTAATTTAGGGGATTCACTATAATAACCTTTTAGAGATTGACCTAAAATAACATTTAGATTTCAAAATTTTGTGCTGCCCCTGCCACCAAGATATGAGTTGCTAAAACAACGGCTGTCGGAGTCAGCGAAGTCTTAAACTTGAAGTTCTACAATGTACATTGATAGGAATAGGAGATGTAAAATTGGGCATTATAGTTGAACAGAATGTCAAATTGTTATTTTGATTTCCACTTAAATTATTGATAAACACATATATGCATGCCTTTTCAAAATGCCTTTATCTCCTTACCGTGATCATTTCCATGTCCTCCTTTTCTCAAATTTTTCATAAATCTGCTCGAATTTGAGTGTGCTGATGTGTCATATCTGTAGGCCGTAGATGATGAGAGATATATTTTCATGTCATCCATGCTTAGCTTGCTGTCTGAATATGGAGTTTGGCCCCACGTCATAAATGCTTCTGCTGTATCGAGAAGTGTAGAGGTATTAACAATTTATTTCACAAGTCACATATATGAAACGAGTGGAGTTAGATCTGTATAACAGTTTATAAGGTGCATTATTCCTTATTCAATTTTTCTGATTCTTCTGCTTGGCCTTAGAAATGCATGAATATTACTTTTGTGCTGAACTGCTATTAGGCCACAAACAAATTATTCTGCTTTGCCTTCTTTTCAATCTGCAATCTACTTTCAAATGTGTCCACATTTATATGCATAACATTCATTAGAAGTAACTGAATAACCATGTAATAAGAAAGAAATGGTATCTTTCATGTAACTTGAGACATTTATTATTTATTGATGTAAAATGCACATGTGGCGATTAACACATAATGAAATTCCCTTGTTTTTTTGACATGTATCCCCAACCTAGTGGTCTAGACCTAAGACCTATTTCATTGGAATTTCAAGTTTTATTTAATCCCTACATTAACCCCTTAGGGACCCCCATTTTTATCATTGAATGTCATGTCTATATTATATGAGTTCAGCAATTAGGGTGTTTCTAGGTCAAACTTTCAACAATCAATATCGCTGACTGTTATTTGATAGTTTTCATTTTAACTCCTGTTTGTTCTCCCATTGGTTGGTAGGCATACATGATATTAGAGAATTGTTAATTCATATGAAAATGCATGCTTCTCATTTTCTTTACCAAATTTGACTTACCTTTCCTTCTCATGATTTTCTTCAGCACCTACATGATCAACTTCAGTCAAAGATCAGGAATTCACACGTAAGCTTTCAATATTGTATGTTGAGTTCATTAGAATTGTTAATCACTATTGGTTTTGCCACCATAAGATTAGAAATAGTAACCCTGAGTTGACTCGGCCATTGGAAAGTAATTTCCTCTCTATGTGCCTGCACATATAATTTGGTGGATAAGTTTTTACTGATACCAAGGATCTAGAGTTTTGATAAGTTTCATGCTTGTTTAAATGAATTTATATTGGTTCTGTGGCACAAAGATCTCCCATTTGAAAAGCTCGATGTCCAAGGAATTAACACCTTGTACTCAGTTTATTGTGCTTTAATCATGGAATAATGTGCTACTGCACAAAATTTTAAGATAAAAGATAAGCTGTAATCTTGGAGACAATAGAGTTAATTTTTTTGACTTTATTTTAGTGGTCATTTGGTTTGTGGCAACTTTAAAAAGCTAGAGGAACTCTTATGTTATGGGACAATAGAAGCAATATTTGTCCTTGCAGGAAAAGGAACAAAGGCTATCCTTCAAACTTGTTTTCTCCTTAGTTTCACTTATGACCATTCTACATTTAGTATTTCACTTATACTTAATCTCCTATGATCTTGATGTCAATTTAATGGCTTAAATGCTTTCTCCAGTTATCTAATTTATGCTATATATATATATATATCCTCATTATTCTGGAAGGTTTAATTTTTAAAATGCTTCTACCCAGAAAAGTGCAACCTTGTTTTCAAGTTGTGCATCTTAGATTTGTAGATTTACCTACTTATTCTCAAACTTGCAAATATACCTCCTGTATAAGCATGCTTTTCCTTTATCCAGGGGGTGTTCTTACAGAAATGTTTTTGCTTTCAAATAGTTACTCTTTTTCATGGTCAACCCTTAAATTGTAATGTTGAGGTTTTTTATCATGAATTTTATCCTATCAAGACTATGCTATAACTGATAATTGTCCAATTGGTTAGTTGAATATTTATTACCGGCATGGACGTGCAATTATTGCAGGATATGATCAGAGAGTTAGTGGTGGGTGCTCATGGTGAGAGTGAATCTCACGATAAAGGTAACACTGGTACTGGCATCCTAATGCGTCAGGTTCCTCATCAATCCACGGTACTGCTGTCATGTAATCTACTTGTTTGCTATCTCATCATCTTTTGTTATCTCAACTACTTTTATAATCTTTTCTAATATTTTTCTTTACTGTTCCTCTCTCCCTCTCTCTCTCTCTCTCTCTTTCTACCTATCTATCTCTCTACCTCTATCTGAATGCAGAGTCAAAATGGCATTTCTCCTTCTAATCACAATGTAGATGATTGGCAGCCGGAACCAACTGACAGGATAATGAGATATAGGCGTGAAATTGATATGGAAGATAAAACAAGGTTGATTCTTAATAATGAGATGCATCAGCAGTTAAATAGGAACAATTTGCCAGAGTTTTCATTTGATCCTTCTAGGTTGGTACTACTTGCCTGCTCTTTCAGTTTAGTGGCGTATCTCCTTTCATTTTCATGGTAAATTATTGCTACATGTATTTTGCAGCCAAATATAATTTTTAAAATATTTTTAGTTTGTTATAAAGTTTTAGAAAGTGTACGAGTAATTGCATTACAGCATTAAGTTTCTATTTTCTTCTCCTGTTGTGTATTAGTTTGGTTCTTCTTTTTCTTTAATACCTTTTTGTGCTCCTAATAATCCACAATAAAGGAAGGAGATTGTTCTGAGACTTTCTCTGCACTGTTTAGGAAGCTATATATTTAGTCATTATGCTACAAGTCTCAAAACTAGTCTTATTATGTTATCTTCTACATATATAACCTTGAAACTGTAGTTTTTAAAATTTTCTGCTTACCTTTTTTTTAGCTTCATTCTAGACTCCATACTTTTGCCTACTAAAAATGAATCAATTGTGTGGAAACATTTTTGAATCTAACAATTTGTTTGATGTGCTATAATTTGTTAGTCATTCCTCTAAGTGATTCATGCAAGATGCAATTCAACTAAGTTGTATTTGTATGTTAGTTGGTTGAGCTAAATGAATACTTCTCCTCCATCAGGCTCAGTTTTGAGATACATTTTAGACAGGACCAGTTATGCTGTATCGTTATTTACCACTTTGCCTCAGATCATTCTTGTTCTACTTCTCAACTTTTCACTATTATAATTTATATATGGTACCTTTCTACTGATACATTTACCAACCAGTATGCAATGACATCGGTTGCCTCTTCCATTTCTATAGGAATATATTGATTTCTTATATGTTTCTTTAGTATATTTTAATTACATCCGCTCTCATCACTGTCAGACTGCCACACTCATTTTCTAGGCATATAGTTCTCATATGGTTCTCTAGGCTATCATACATTATTACCAGCCAGATAGCAGTTCTGTAGAAATTGTCCTTCAACTTAGCAGGGATTTTAACACTTATAATATTTTTCTTGTTCAACCATCTTGAGTGTGATCTTTTAACGGATGTTTCTGTAAACGATAAATTATTTTTACATCATTGAATTTTTCCTAATTGGACTTATTTTTAGTTTATAGTTATACTTGTAACTTTCCAATAAATGTTTCTTGCAGGAAGGTTGCTGGTCCTCTCTCTGATAGTTTGTTTGATAAAGGTGTTATAAATGCAAGAACTGGAGATATGAACAGGGACATGCTGTATAGCACACATGATGATATTGCTTCCTCTGCTGCGGAAGGTGAGGGTTTTTATCAGAAACAGGTTCACAACCACTTGTTCAACAATTGAATATGACTTGCTGCATTTCAGAGGGTCCTGGAATAGACTGTTTTCAGATTATTGGTGATGCTGCACCCGGAGAAAAACTCCTTGGTTGTGGGTACCCTGTGCGTGGAACTTCTCTCTGCATGTTTCAGTGGGTTCGCCATCTTGATGATGGAACTAGGCAGTATATTGAAGGTAAGAAACAAACTGGATTTTTTTTATTTCCCTCATAATGTTCATATTTTTTATGAAAGTTTATTACCTCTGTAAAACTTTATCGGAATATTTGACTCAGGAGCCACAAATCCAGAATATGTTGTCACCGCTGATGATGTTGATAAGCTGATTGCTGTTGAGTGCATACCGATGGATGACCAAGGCCGTCAGGTTAACTAATAGAGAGTGTTTTTTGTTAGTCTGCAAACAAGCATTACGGGCATTTTTCTTTGGCATGAAAATTTAGTTCTAATGCTATTGTGAAGAAAAACTTAGTCTTGCAATGCATTTAAAATTTTTGATAAAAAAAAACCCCCTGACATCAAATTACTTTATATAGGTGTTTCTGGTTCGATATCCATATGTTTCTTTATAGGTGACACATCACTGGTTTCATTATAGTCTAAGCATCTTATCACCGTAGAAAATATTCCCAAAAATGTTGTACCAAATCTTTTGATTGACTTTGCAAATCTTTTGTTGCATGTAGCTTTGATGCAGTCAAGATTTATACAACTAATTTGTTGGCTTGTAATAAATTATCTTCTTTGTATCACCATGATATGCAATGACTTGGTTGCCTAAAAGCTTTCCGATATTCTCAATCTTGGTGATTTGAAGAAGTAAGCATATGAAGTACAGAAAGTCATAGCCTTCTATATCTATAAAGAGAGCCTATCCTACCCACCTGATAGCTTTTCAATCTATGTTTTCCATTGAGCCTTCGCACATTTTGGCTGCCATAAGAATGAAGAGTTCCAAACAGAGAATCATGTTCACCCTTATTTGTATACAGACTATAGTCATTCATAAATTTGACAGCTCTGTGACAATGACATGGCTAATTATACACCAAGAATCATGAATTTCTCCAAACTTGTAGCAAATGTTCATGCTTGTTTTAATATTTTTTGCACACTTTTTGATTTGGATATGCAATGTGGTGCTCCTCACCATCGACAATTTTGAACCTCAAGTTCTCGCTTATGCTTCCATTGTTGGAATTTTTGTACTCAATTCACTTATGTTGCTGAAATGAAATTTCTCTGTTTTCCACTTTCTATTACTTTGACTTCTAGCATTAGCTAAGTTTCAAGTGAAAAATAGACAAATTTTTTGGTATTTATGATGATTGAGGATCTTGTTCCTTATTATTTATGGCAAATTGTTTATTCTTATTAGGGAGAACTGGTGAGGCTTTTTGCTAACGATCAGAACAAAATAAAATGTGGTAAGTGTGTCTGAAATTTATAAGCGTCTGTTGTACCTGAAGATCCTTGAAAATAACTAAGAAGTTAATTGACAGTTGTCAGTGACTGGTCTTAGTGCATCAGTCCAGTATATTTTCTCTTTGTAGAAGTTTTTTATAGCATTAAAAGATTTGATGAAAGTTAAGTAGAATTTTGTTCATTCACATTGAAAGTTTACTTGCTAATGTTTTTTTCCCCTTTAATAAGTGTTTTTGTATTTTGATACCTGTATTCTAATGGATAAGATGTCTGATTTATAATTATCTATTGGATCATGAAGAACAACAACCATGTTTCGTATTTTTGTTGATAGTTTTCACAAGATTGTGATGTTTGGTTACATCTATGAAATTTTTATTGAATTTCTGAAAATGGAATATCTAATCAACTTACTTCATTCAATAAGCAAATTACAGAATTTGTGGAATTTAATGCTGCATGGACTTATATGCCTTTTGGTTATATTGGTGTTAGATACTATTTCGAATAAAAAACAGAAACTTTTCTTTTGTGGTTTTGTTTGTGGGAAGCAGAAGTGTCACTGGCTGTTGTGTGGCTCATTGATGAGCAACAAAAAAACAATTGCATTCTGCGAGCTTTTATTATTTATGGTTCTGTCATGTATTAAGGTATTGATTGAGAAGGCGATAGAAAATTCGTATTGACTATAAAGCTCTGTTTCCTTAAGAGTTGTCAGTGTTTATTTCAATTCAGTAGTAAACATGTTCTACTTATATTGTTGTCGATTTTTTGCTGCTGTGTCATATATTTGGACAAGTTTCTAATGCGCTGCTTCTGTAGACCCAGACATGCAGCAGGAGATTGACACATATATTTCTAAAGGCAAAGCCACATTTAGTGTTCAGTTACTGGTAGGTTTTCCTTGCTTTTTAAAAAATTATCTGTTTAAATTAGCTCTTCAATTCATGAATTTCCAGAGCAGTTCTAAACTATTCGAGTTGCATTGATTATCATGTATCTTTTCTATTAGTTCCTGAATGTTAGCAGCCAATTTTGTGACCATATATATTTAATTTACTTGTACAGCCAGACTCTTCTGACAACTGGGAGTCAGCAACTTTAATTTTGCAACGATCAGGTTACCAAATAAAGAGCTTAAGTGACGAAGTTCTTCTGATTGCAGAGAAATTTTCGAAGAATTTATCAGTACGTTCTTAAGATTCCAATATCGTGTCATTTTCATCTCCTTTTTTAAGAGG
This sequence comes from Jatropha multifida, assembly GCA_948099535.1. Lineage (NCBI taxonomy): Eukaryota > Viridiplantae > Streptophyta > Magnoliopsida > Malpighiales > Euphorbiaceae > Jatropha > Jatropha multifida. The sequence continues at coordinate 11,053 of CANUEX010016551.1, forward strand.
AAGGGGGCTGTCGGGGGGAGGGTAGGTCTGCTGGAAATGCAAATCAACCTATTTGGGCATGGTCCTATAATTGATGGCATGTCCAATTGACAAATTTAGGGATTTCAATTTTATCAATTGCATCTTAAAAACAAAATCTTTGTAGCTGATAAATATCCTTTTTATGGTGATAATAACATGATATGCCTCCTGCTCTGTTCTTTGGACCCAAAGTCCCAAATATATATATATATATATTTTCATAGAACAATAAAACAACAGTAGATCTTGTGAGGAATGCAGAGTAAAGAAATTTTTAAATATATTTATTGGAAGTCCTCTGAGTTTTAGTTAGGATGTAAAAGAACAAATGCCTCCAAGGGTTTAATCTTTTGAATAGAAAACATTCTCTAATCCTGTATTTTGTTGACATTGCAGATCAAAATTCCTTCTGGATTCTCAACACAGTTTGTTTTAACATGTTCAAGTGGATCTTGTCATCCTCTCAATACATATAGTGTTCGGTAATAATTGATTGACATTAAATAGTTCTATTTTATTTAGTTTAATCTCCAAAATTTTTTGCTTCTTGTTTGATAGTAGGCTTTTCAACATATTTTGTTAAAATAATGAAGCATATCAAGTAGGCTTATACTAATGGCTGTCTTTATTTTTAGTATGATTTCCCATGCCATTAAGAATCAAAATAATTCTAATGTAAAAAATATAATAATCAGCATTAATGTTCTAACAAAAAAGGGAGAGTCAGAGAAAAGCACTTGTTGCATACACTATGTATTGGACTTGCCAAAGTTTTTTTTTTCTTTTACTCAATAAAATTAATTCAAGTACTTTTCAAAGCAGAGAGTGTTATCAAATTTAGTGAGTTCAGCGAAAAATTGGCATCTAATAAAATTATATTTGTTACCGCTTATGAAAGCAATGCTTTTGACGTGATAATGTTTATATTTTTTGTAGAATGCGGGATACTCTCGTATTGACAATGAGAATGTTCCAAAGCAAGGTATATTTTCTCTCTTGTCAAATTCTGCTTGAAAAATGTGCCAATTTCTTTATGTGCTTATGTGAGTTGTTTTCTTTACCTTTTGACTTATTGATGTCAAGAACCATAGAACATGCTTGCAAGAATGATACCACTTATCATATTATATATATGGATGATTATGACTACAATTCAATTGGGTCTGAAATTCAGCTCTGGGAGTCAGACGTCAACTCCATAGAAATGTTTGACAGAGTCACAACATATTTGAACCATACTTCTGGTCCCTACATCAATGTGATATTAGAATGCATTTCGCACTTGGGCAAATGCATGGTGTATTGTCCATAGTGTCAGGAAATAGAATAGCTATTCATTTTAGGTAATGCCAGATGGCTGATGTTTGACAGCTTCACGTGATTGTGATGGCAAAAGGCAAATATATTAACTCATGATAAACTTTTACTGCTCTAAGATGCGCATATGCTTCAACGTTTGAATGTCGAGGTTTCAAAGATTATAAGAACTTGGCTAAAATGGATTCTAGTTCCCTTATGCTAAATTATGCACTCCTTTTTGTTTCTATTTTTCTTTAAGAATCTTTTTTATTCAGTAATCAATTCATTTCACGTTAACAAAATATGAGCATATGTACCTATGCACTTAAAAAAATTTTATTTTATTTCCTTCTGGTTTTTCTTTTAGGGGGTGGGAGTTGTTGCCGCCTTTTTGATGTGATATCATGGTTTATTTTGACCTTAATGCGTGGCATATACCATATGGAACAGGCATTGGATGATAAAAGGAAGGGTAGAGCTTAGAACCACAAGCCTCTTCGATATTTCAATACAGTGTCTATATTAAAAATCCATTCATGTAGAAGATGAGAAGACAATAAATCTGCAGAAATTTTTCCATCTATGAGACAAAAAAGGAAAAAAAAAAGCATTCATTTGATGTTAATTTGTATTATAGATTGTTATTGTCTTTTGTAGCTTGCAGATCACACATGCGTAGCATCTAGATGGCAAACTAATAAATTTCAATGTGTATTTTCTTCAATTTTGCAACAATGTTATGTAACGGTCTGCACAGTTTTCTAGATTGGTATAATTCTTTGGTTTGATATTATCTCGTACTGTTGGAAGGAACTGAGTATATTCATTTACTTGTTTTAATGTTTTTTTCGCTTTACTTTATTGTCCCTTGTCGGAGTTGGCCCTAACGGGAATTGAGTACTTAAGAGAAGATTGTGCCAAGGCAGATGAATGCAAATCTCTGATGGGGAGTACTGAACTGATTCTATCACATGTCTGCAAAATTGTAAATTCAGGCTGTATGTTGGTCTTTCGGGCTTCGTAAAATCTGATTTTGATGGTTCACTAAACGTCAGAGCGAGTTCCGGTGGTATTGGTATGGTGGTCTGCAGTCATTCCAGGGAGTTGATGGCTGTTTCCCCCGCTGCTGTGATTGAAACAATGGCGGGTCGAGAGGCTGTTCGATTCTGCCTGGACTTTGCATTCTTCTGAGAAGGCGATTTCAAGAGGTGGGGATTCTTGGAAGGCATGGTTGATAATGTGCATGATCTGCTTAACTAATAAGCTTTGTTTTTCGCTTATTGCAGCTGTTACTGTCCATGCTCTCCTTCTGGTCCTCTTGTATAGACTATAGATTTAAACTCCTACAGCTTTCATGGAGGAGTTTCTCTTTCTCTTGCCTTTATTTGAAATAAATGAATTTTATGAAATTTACTTGGAAAGTCAGATTTTGCGTTTGAAACAAAAAAAATGATAAATTTAATTCTACAAATTCAATTTTATAGAATTAAATATAATTAAATCAAATTCCCTCCGGAAAGGTTTTTTCACTTAAAAAGAATATAAAAAGTAGTTTTCGATAGAATATAAGCTTATAACTAATCATCTAAATTAGTGTCCTGTTTGGCGGTGAACTCGCTTTACTGGAACTCTGCAAAGTACATGTTCTGTTTCTTTCCTTTTTGTTTTTTTTTTTTGGGTAAAAAGAAATACATTTTCTTCGTTAAACGATTGAACTCCTTTTTTTTTTCCCCACGGTTATAAGAGAGGGAGAGACTTGAAAAATGCAAGAGCCGTCTACCACTGGGATCCAACGGAAAGGCAGAAAAGATTTTAACTTAGTAGTACTTGAAAAATGTGAAAGGACAATTAATTAGTTTATTAGCATCATCTAATCTAATGATTAAATTCTAATGTCAGGGTGATGGACTCTGGATCACAGGTAAGTGGTATCAATCTTAATTAATTTCTTCTTATATTCACCTTCTGATTTATTTAAAAATTAGGAAATTTTAAATTCCAATTTTTTAAACTACGAGTATTTTTACCCATCTACTTCCATTTGTGTAGGGGTAGGGGTAATTCCACGCCATCAAAATTCTAAAACCTAAGACATTACACATGCTTGCACGTGACAACAATGTGCCAAAGCAAATCTCACATTCCCTCGTGTAAGCTTCCATAACATGCCAAGATTCTTTTGGTTGGGTGGCTTCCTCGAGAAAATGCAAAGAGAGGCCGCAGGCGTCTGGCCCAGACTTTACCAACCAGTTAAAGCTTAGACGGTACTTCGCCGATTAATTAAACAAAACCCAAAATATGGTCAACAAACCATCATCTCGCAATCAAACCAATCCAAGAAAACTCTGCGTGCTTCAAATGCAAATCATCTCTAATTTAGAGAAACTCTTCGTTCTCTTTTGAGATTCTGCATTCCACGACGTTTTTTCAGAAGTTATTAACATTTTACGTCATTTTTCACGCTGTTGTTATAGTTAACATTTAATTTTTAATATTTTATCAGAAAGTTCACAAAATATTTACACTTTCAATTTATTCGATATTAATTGAACTAATAAAATTTAATTTAAAAAATTAGAATTACTTTTAAAATTCTAAAATTGTGAAAGTAGGTATACCCTAAATCTAAGGTGGGAAATAAATTGAGCCGAGATCTATTTTATTATAATTCCGCTACTTCAAAGTATATTTGGATCTAAACAAAATTAGTAAGAAAAAAGCAAATTGAAAACAACCAAAGAGAATAAATCAATAAAGCAAAAAGATAAGGAGAGAGCCACACACACACTCACCAACTCCCCATCTCCTCTACTTTGCTTCCCTTCCCATCCAAGCCTCTGTCTCACTCTCTTTCTTTCAGACACTCTCTCTTTCTAGGTGTAACCTCTGTAAATATTGAGCTAAGAGAACCAACAAAGAACTTGTTTACAAAATTATACAACAATGAGTTCTGCTGGGAACCAAAATCCTTGGTCGCCATATGATACTGCTTATAAAGATTGCTCCCAAGGAATTTGTAGCATATATTGTCCACAATGGTGCTACATAATCTTCCCTCCTCCGCCTCCTTTTACTCTCGGAGATGATGATTCCGGCACTGACTTTTCTCCACTAATTATAGCCGTTATCGGTATCTTGGCTAGCGCTTTTATTTTAGTCAGTTACTATACTATCATTTCCAAATATTGCAGGCGCCGAGGCAGCCACACTGAGAATACCATGGAATTGGATGGGAATCGCGACCAAATCAGTAATGAAGCTTGGCAAAGCATCAATGGCGGATTAGACGAGTCTATTATTAAGTCAATTACTGTTTGCAAATACAAAAAAGGTGATGGGTTTGTTGATGGCTCTGATTGCTCTGTTTGCTTAAGTGAATTTCAAGAAAATGAAGATTTAAGATTGTTGCCTAAATGTAGCCATGCATTTCACCTTCCTTGTATTGATACTTGGTTAAAGTCTCATGCTAGTTGTCCTCTTTGCCGTGCCAATATTGCTTCTACAAATTTTTTACCACCGCCGGAAGTTCAAGAAGCTTCACCTCCGGCGACTAGCACTACGACTACTACAGCTGCCCATGAATATCAACGTAGAGTAAACGATGCCGTTTTGGTTATTCAAGATTGTGAAGAATCTTTCGTTAGTCTTGTTAATGTTAGCGGCGCTGGTGGCGGCGGAGATACGCCAAAGCCTGCAATTCAAGATTTTGAATTGAACAGGCAAAATATGGAAAATGAAAATATTCTTGAAATTAGAGATGATCCTATTATTCAACCAATTAGAAGGTCAGTTTCATTGAATTCTTCTCTCTGCCATAACCAAGTTTCAATTGCTGATATACTGTGCATTAGTGATGATGAAGAAGATGATGATGGAATTAGAGAAACAGAGAGAATTGGGATCTTGAATATGGTTAGAAGTCCTCCAGCAATGAAAAGATCATTTTCAACAGGAAGATTCATGTTCACAAGGTATGAGAAAGGCAGGAGTTCTATGATTGGCTCCTAATTGAATGGACATAATATTTTTTCTTTTCCATGTGTAAAACCATAATTTTCTTCTTTCTTCTTCTTCTGTAACATAACTAAAAAAGTACCATAGAAAATTGACAGTGAAGGCTTATAGAGTTTTGAATTTTGATCAATGGAGTCTAATATGCTTCTTGAAATGTTATAGCTTGAAATTTTAATTTTCTTCCCATATTTATTTGATACATTTTTCATTATAAAAGAAAATTTTATTATCAAAATTATTTTTATTATTTGATGTTTTAAAATTTTTTAAAAATACTAATCACAATAAGTCAAAATCATAATCAGTGAATATGTTTCTTTAACTTATCAACCTCTTTTACAATTTTTAATATTTTTTAATATAGAAAACATAAATTAAAAAATAAAAATAATAACAAACCCTAATTTTTTCAAAACAATTTATTTGTTCATGGATATATTAGTAAACAAATTCATCCACTACTCATCTCAACTTGCAATTCCTTCCCCTTAAATTATTTATTTTTAATCTTTTTTTACTTTAATCTATTTATTATTTTATTAGATATGATAAAATATAAAATTTATAATTAAAAACTATTAATCGAGCAAAATTTATTTTTAGCCCAGTAGGCCGAGAATATCTATAATTAATTTAAAAAAAAATATTAGTTGTTAATGAGTATTCCTTTATTCCATGGCTTTCAAGGACTGTTAGGATCTTGGTAGGGAAGGTTTTTTTTTTTTTTTTTTAATATGATTGCACACTTTAACTTTAGGTTTTTAATTTGTAGTTGGCAGATCTTTAAGAGAAGATGCCAGCTATATACAAGCCTAAAAGAAGCAAAAACAAAAAGTTAAAGGTGATAATGAGACTTTAGCTTTCACTTTAAAATTACACAACAAGATGACATCTAAGTTGCACCTATTTCCATTAGAGGGTACTTTTGGAAAATTATTCACTATTCAAGCAAATAAATTACCCATTAGTGGAGAAAAAGGACATTCAAGATGAAAAAAAGAAAAAAACATGAGGAAAAGGATTGAGATTTTCTCACATTGGTATAAATAAATTTATCATGTTTATGCAATCTCAACCATTGATTTATTAATAATGGACAGTTGAGATTTTTTCAAAACAAAATTAATTTTGAATTTTTTATAAAAGGTGTTTACTTTTTAAATAATGAAGGTTTTGATTGGATACAAAATTTCAATTAAACTTTGAAAGCAATTCATCACCTGCAAACCTAACTTCAAAGACTTTGTTTTAATTTATATTTAACTGTTAGTTATTTGAATAATATTTTATAAAATATTAAAAATTAAAGTTAATTTTTAATAAAATGTTACTTTAAACTCTAAAAACAACTAGTTCAAATATTATGTTATCGAATATTATAAAAAATAACATTTACTGGTTTGATTAGTCAAAATGTTGAAAGCTACCGAAATAACTGTTGTCGAACACAACCAAAATCTCAATTCCTAAGGTTAGATGGACTGTAATAATATTCGACAATAATTTTTTAATTAATTTTTAGCGTTTTGACTAAAAATTATTTTTTATAGTACTTAGTAACATAATATTTAAACTAACTTTTAAAAATTAAAATAGTATTTTATAAAAAGTTAATCTATAATATTTAATTTTAACATTTTCTGAAAAACTATTCAAACAACTGTTAACTACTCAAACATCTACTAAATAGTTTCCAAAACATCTAATTTTCCGACAAAAGGATTCAAAATTTTTTGTAGAACGGATGTAAAATTAAGAAATTAAGAGGGGTTTTTCTTTAAAGCAAAGTTTTAATAGGGGCCCAATATGTTTTTATTTTTTCCTCTTATAAGGGAAGAAACAAATAATTTTAGTTGCGCTCTAAGTTGTGCAGCCAAATTTTGGACAGCGGCAAGCACTCTAGTCTCTAGCTAATAGCCTATTCTCACTTTGTGCTTCTACTTGGAGAAAGCTCCACAAGGGGACCATTTGCTACAAATAATGGTTTGAGGTAGACATGTTTTCTTAATGGATTTGGCGTTTTATACTTAATTAAAAACCCATAGTTAACATTCAAAATTTTCCATTAAAATATTTTAAATTTTTTATTGAAAAAGAGTATTTATTCATCTGAACATTTCAATTTATACGCATCAGCACACCAAGATATAGTCTAATGATAAATGTATATATGATATGATAATAAATTTAGATTTGGATCCCCTTTTCATTACTGATGATAAGATTTGATTTTTTATAGAGAAAATAGTATCGCCAATGGATATTTATATATGAATGTGTGAAAATGCTATTTTTTGTACTTACAAGATGTTACACGTGCACAAGGACACAGTGTGCGTGTGGGGATAGAGATCAATTTAGACATACCAGCACACTAATGATAAATATATATATATGACCTGATAATAAATTCAGTTTGAATCCCCTGATAATAAGATTTGATTTTTCATAGAGAAAACAGTACTATCAATGAATATTTATATATGAATTTGTGAAAATGCTATTGTTTGTACTTACAAGATGTTACACGTGCACAAGGACACAATGTGTGCGTGTGTGGATAGAGATCAATTCAAGTTGAGGAATCAAAATTTGATATAACAAACAAACAAACAAACACATGCAATTAATAGAAACCTGAGACTTTCTTATATAAATCTGAATTTTTATTTATTTTTTTCCTCAAATATTATATAATTGACCACCAAATTAATATGGCTCTGCTTAAATTTCAATTTCAATTTCAATCACATAGCAATCTACAATTTCTGTGGTTGGCCTTTCTGAATATGACATTGCCATCAATAACAATAACAATCAACTTTGATAATTATTATAATTATTGTTTTTTTTTAATTTATCAATTAATTTTTTACACAATCAAATTTTTTTTTTTTCATTATGTCGAAAATTTCTAATTGGCTGATTACAGTAAAGAAGTCCAATAGAGTGAATATAGCCACGTGGACAAATAATATTATTCTTATTTGTTGATAACCTAATTTACACCGACCATGAGTATACAGAGTAAAGACGGCTTACCACAAAAGTTTTACTCAACTTCTTGATTTGTTCTGAAAAAAAAAACCAACCACTTCTTTGGGCTTTTAAACATGAGGCCTCGGCCCAATACATAAAGCGACGCGATAACAGGCTTGAACCAATGGTTTCGGCCTATTACTTAATTATCAGTATGTTCTTAAACAACTAATTAAGCGAAGTCGATTCAACTTAAATCTGTTTATTTCACAAAAAAGTTCGATAATTATTTTTTATATTTATTTAAAATAAATAAATTTATAATTATTTATTTACTAAATTAAACCATTTTAAATAAAATTGATTAATATACCTTAGATAATTAGTAACATTAAGTAACAGTTTATATAAATTTTAATGACACATAATTTATAAATTTAATAATATGAGAAGTTATTATTTTATATTAAAAATTAAAAATTATTTTTTTATTAAATTAAATTATGTTAAATATAGTTGATTAACTATAATTTTAGAGAATTAATAACATGATGAGTTGATGATTTATACTACCTTTAATTGTTTAAAATATCTATAGATTTGTCACAATCCAAAATCGTGGGCCGGACCGGCACTAAGACCTAGGTAAGCTTAAGGCCCCCGAGGCCCGTAGTAAGCCTAAACTATCAAATTCCATTCCTTTTAACATTTGACTATCGGAATAGTAAGCCCATATTATGACATTTTCATAAGTCAATCAGAGTTAATAATTCTGACCCAGCCTTAGTAATACATACTATTCGCAGCTCGGGCCCATATCCATATAATAAAAATATTTTCTCATAC
>CANUEX010016611.1:0-12980 GCA_948099535.1 Jatropha multifida
ATATGGGCTTACTATTCCGATAGTCAAATGATAATAGGGATGAGTTGTGATAGTTTAGGCTTACTACGGGCCTCGGGTGCCTTAAGCTTACCTAGGTCCTAGTGCCGGTCCGGCCCACGGTTTTGGGTCGTGACACTAATATAGCTTAATTAAGAAGAAAAATCTCGATTTTTCCTTAAAAGAATGGAGGAAGAATCTTTTATTATTACAGGAAGAAGTACTCAAGTAAATTTTTAGATTAAAATTGAATTTTAATACCTGTAAAATTTGACTGCTCCATAATTTAAGTATTTAAATATTTACATTATTTAAAAAAAATTCTTTTTTATTTGTTTTGGTATAAGGGACCGTCTATACACGTGTAGATAAGAAATTCCCATGCATTCACCGCGTTAGATTTACATGGAAATAAGATATAGAGTTTATTAAATAAAATTAATTGTTTTAATAATTATAAATTATTTTAATAATAATTGATTGTTATCTGTTTGAGTAATATTTTATAAAATATTAAAATGCTATACGTTATATGACTTAATTTTTTTATAAAATATTATCCTAATTTCTAAAAATTAATATAATTTTTATATTATTAAATAATTTTTTAGATCACATTTAACATTTTGAGGTTTAAAATTCTAAAAATTATTAAAAAAGTTACCGGGAACAAAATTTAAAATGCGGAAAGGAAGAAGTGTACAGGTAGTGATTTCATTTTCGCTCTTTATTACGTTTAACTCCATTCTCAAAAGGACCTGTTTTTTTTGTAAATTACGAATCGACCCCTTGTTCGATTAACCAATTCGACCTACTGGTTCAGTTTGGTTTTGAAAACAACGCAAGGCTATTACATGGGAATTGGTTTGACCATTTTATCCTTCGAAATATTCAAAATCTTGAAAAATCATAGTAAAGAGAAAAATAATGAGCAAGTTCCACGTGGCGGTTCACGAAAACATTAGGCGCCACTGGTAAGCAAAACCACGTAGTAGTAGCCCACAATCACTAACGCATACAGTTTACTGGAACTTCCCTCCTCCAAGCCACCGCTGGTAAAATTGACAGCGAAGAAATGGTATTCTCGTACATTTATCTTCTGATTCCCACTATAAATAGCACCCAGTAGTCTTGTCAATCTCTATTATTGGAGCTCTCTGTATTCAAGAAATCAAAATATTGGAATTGTCTATCATCTTAATTTTCTAATCTCTGAAAGCGACCATGTCTAGCACAACCGGTCAGGTCATTCGTTGCAAAGGTATTCGATTAATTGCTTCGTCACTAGTTAATCTTTTTAATCCGGGGTATTGTTTTTCGTATTTGTGGCTTTTGAGTTTTTGGTAAACTATTTATCTTTTTCTTTCCTGTACTTATTTATCTCCATGGATGTTGATCTTTTACTTGTTTTACTAGTCTGGTTTTTTTTTTTTTCCCGTTTTACATTATAATGGGTGATCTGTTATGATATTACTGGAACTGTTTGTCTAAATGTCCAAATCGGATATTGTAGCCGCGGTGGCATGGGAGGCAGGGAAACCGCTAGTGATTGAAGAAGTGGAGGTGGCACCACCACAAGCTAATGAAGTTCGTTTGAAGATCCTCTTCACCTCATTATGTCACACTGATGTTTACTTTTGGGAGGCAAAGGTCAGATATTTAATATTAATCGGCACTTTTTTCCAATTTAATTGATTGTTGGAGGCTTGAAGCTAGAAGCTCTATATATTCACATTATGGCTTTAAAATTAAATGTTTATGTTCTTTTTACGTCGCAGGGACAATCGCCATTATTTCCTCGCATTTTTGGTCATGAAGCTAGTGGGTTAGTGGATCTCTAACAATCTGTTTATTTGGCTTTTGTAATAAAATATGTGTTGATTAGTTTTGTTTCATTTTGCCGGGGCTTAGAATTGTGGAGAGTGTTGGTCCTGGTGTGACTGATCTAAAACCAGGTGACCATGTCCTTCCTGTGTTCACTGGAGAATGCAAGGAGTGCCGCCATTGTAAATCAGAAGAGAGCAACATGTGTGACCTTCTCAGAATCAATACCGATAGAGGTGTTATGCTTGCTGATGGCCAATCAAGGTTCTCTATCAAAGGGAAGCCCATTTACCACTTTCTGGGCACCTCTACTTTCAGTGAATACACTGTTGTTCATGTTGGTTGTGTTGCAAAGATCAACCCTGATGCTCCTCTTGACAAAGTTTGTGTACTCAGTTGTGGAATCTCTACAGGTTTTGACCGAAACTGATGCACATTATTTTCCCCTAAATTAGTTACTCGTATTTGAATTTGTAATTTCACAGCCTTGGAGCCACTAGACGGCCCCATTACCAATAAAGATTGGTCAATTCTGACTGCATTAATTTGATAATGATTTTGATGATCAATTTGGCCTTTGTTGATGAAGGTCTTGGTGCCACTTTGAACGTTGCGAAACCCAAAAAGGGTCAGTCTGTTGCAATTTTTGGATTAGGCGCTGTTGGCCTTGCTGTAAGTTGTTATTGTTTGCTTCCAAGCTTCGGTTTCTATAGCAACCACGAAAGGACCTTTATGAGTGAATGCTCTTTCTATGTGATTTTTAGGCTGCAGAAGGGGCAAGAATATCTGGAGCTTCAAGGATCATCGGTGTAGATTTGAATGCCTCTCGATTTGAAGATGGTAGAGTGAATTTACATGAAAAACAACTTTACTATTAAACCTAAAACATGCTTTTTTCGCTATCTCGATTCCAATTGGTCTTAAATTGACAATGATTCTTGATTTGTTTGTCTTGCAGCCAAGAAGTTTGGTGTTAATGAGTTTGTGAATCCGAAAGATCATGACAAGCCTGTTCAACAGGTGGGTTCTGATACAATCTTGTTGCATTGTGCTCTCAATTGATCATTATCTTGGTTCTATTTTGGCATTTTATACCGAGTTATTAAATTGTTGTACTTAAATTGCATATTTTATGGACAATGTACGAGTGAAAACTAGTACCACAAACCCAAACCATGGAATCCTTAATTTTTTGTGTGAAAACTTGTTTAAATGTTGAAATACTGATTTTATAAATGTGATCGTCTTTTTATTAAAAAAAGTTCAAAACTATTGATGTTGGAATTAATTTAATTTTTTATTTAGGTAATTGCTGAAATGACTGATGGGGGAGTTGACCGGAGCGTGGAATGCACTGGAAGTATCCAAGCCATGATCTCAGCATTTGAATGTGTTCATGATGTAAGCAGAGCCTAGCTTACTTGCAGAATATACTCTTTTAAAAGAGAAATATATATGAAATTCTTGAACTATTTTTCCTTATCAGGGTTGGGGTGTTGCTGTACTTGTTGGAGTCCCAAGCAAGGATGATGCATTCAAAACTCATCCCATGAATCTGTTGAATGAGAGAACTCTGAAAGGAACCTTCTTTGGCAATTACAAGCCTCGCAGCGATCTTCCTTCTGTTGTTGAGAAGTACATGAAAAGGGTAACTTTTTAAGATTTTTCCAATTGCAAAACAGATTCCTTATCCACTATAATTATTTACAAGTTGTAAATTTTATTTCCTTTTGTTCTGCAGGAGCTAGAAGTGGAGAAGTTCATCACTCACTCTGTTTCTTTCTCTGAGATTAACAAAGCTTTTGAATATATGTTGAAAGGAGAGTCTTTGAGGTGCATTATTAGCATGGAGCACTAGAAAACTAAATGAGGTCCGTTCAGTGGAGACAATGTCATGAGGAATGCTTATTACTATTATTACTATATGGGGATCTTGTTAAGTTTGTGAAGAGATGAATAAGTAGTTTTTGCTTGCCTGTTCCCAGCTTTGACCCTATGGAAGAAGATTTCTTTTGAATGTGGATAATTTTTGTGTCCTTTACTTTGTTGTGTTATTCTTGGCTTTTCTTTCTTGTTTCTATTCTCCAAAATAGAGGGTTTATTTCAATATCTAGAGTTGCTTGCAGTGAATTTGCCAATGCCAATAATTTTTAATTATTTGTGTGAATGTACAAAAGGGAGTTCTATGCTATGCACGATCCAGAACAACAGACATCATAGTTGATCTCAAGACCTGTTTGCCATTTAGATTTCACAATTTAACGGAGTTGCAAAACAGGGGAAGTTTTATCTAAAAGCAGAGCCAAAGCAGAGAAATGCAGGAAACATATAAGCACTACAGTAGAAAGCACTAGAGCATATAAGCACTGCAGCATATAGCAAGAAACAGAAGACTAACCAGCTTAATTAATATTACAAGAAACATGGACATTAGGCAATCTTAGCAGCACTTCTGTTCCAATTATTACATCATCATATAGTCAATACATGACAGTTCCACTCTCTTAATAATAGTCGTACTTGTACACATCCATTTTCCTTGTAGTAAACACTAATTCACAAGAGATTTAATTTTTCATTACACCAAATAAAATTATCAACTAATAGAATCACACATTTCTTTTAGTATTTGCTAATTTTTGCACCATCTACATTCGACACACTCAATTTTCTGTCTCCATTTCTGGCTTTTTTGAGATTTTAATGTAATGCCCATTTCCAAATCCCAGCATTGGAGTTCTAACAATTTCCCCTTCCTTCACGTTGGTCCACCTGACACCAAAAAATTCATTCCAATAAAAAATAAAAAACTACTGTTTTTCTTTTCTTTTCTTTTCTTTTTAAAAAGAAAATTTCCAACAACCCACCACTTATTAATTTTTCCAAGCATTTGTATCCAGACTTAAATCTATTATAACTCTTAATCAATTTCTTCTCAATTGTTAAAAATGATAAGCAGTTTTCGTCAAATGCGTATAATTATAACTAATGTATAAAGGTTATTGATGAACCAATAATATATTCGGAGCATCCGAATAAGAAAAATAAGTACCGAACACAGCATCAAATACCGAACAAGGTGATAGAATCGAACAAAAATACATCCGAATGAAGATATTAATGAAATCTGGACTGCTAGGTCAAAGACTATTAAAGTCAATTAATGGCATTAAAGAGTTTTTAATGTTTAGTCTTAATGACTAAATTATATTTTCTTCGGTTACAAATGATATTATATTATAAAAATTAAGTAGATAAGGAAAGAAGGGCACGATTGACATTCGATAAATTCTTAAATCATCAGTTATGATAAAATAATTTTTTCAAAAGATTTTGGTAAAAATATAATTTTTCCAAAAAATATAATTTTTCCAAAAAAGATAATTTTTTTTAGTGATTAGGTTTGTAAAATTTAAATGATACAATTAAAAATTTACCTATTTTTGGTTACGAAGACATGAAGAAAAACTGCCACCAACACTTTACTGAACTCAGCTCCACCGCAAGATCTATTTCCTCCACCGAACGGGATAAAATTTTTGGCACGAACATTTGGTCCCAAATCCTGTTTGTTGATCTTTCAGTATTTTAAATAGAAAAGTTGAATTTTTTTTTTTTTTGGGGCTTATTATGGTTGATTCAAATTTAAGCTCCTGCCTTCCATCGCCAAGGATTGAAAGCAAGCGGGTCTTCATATATATCTGGATTCAAGTGAAGAGAAGATGGAACTATCATAATTGTCCATCCTTTTGGAATTGTATATCCTGTGAAATTTGCAGTTTATATATTAATTATCCAAAGAAATGACAAAAGCAAGCCAAGTAGGCTGAATGGTTATCGCTTTGGTTGGCTTTATATTAATTCAGTTCGACTCGAATCTGAATCAACTAAATGCTCACCCCGAAGACTAAGAATGCATTAGCTATATATATATATATATATATTAAAGAAGAACAGCTACCATTTATGTCAATATCTTCAATTGTTCTTCTTAAGATCCCTACAGAACCGCTCATCCTAAGTGCTTCATTGATAACCTGCAAATCCAACATAAGTGTCAAGAACATAATAATGAACATGTGAATAAATAGTTATATTCTTGAAAACTCACATGCATTGTGAAAGTCATCGACTTGTATTCCTTCCATGTTAATCCAGTTTCTTTATTTTCCCTGTTACATATGATCTCCTCGTTTTCCTTCTGAATAATGACATATATAAACAGAAAACGCCTGGTAGGTCAATCACAGTGATTCCCAAATAATTTTGTTGGTTGCTTGAAGAGTACAGGTATACATACCACTAATTCTTGCATGACAAGAGGATGCCCAGTCAGTAGTTTAATGGCCAGAGTAAGAGTTGAAGGGACAGTTTCAGAGGTGGCAAGTAGAAGTGCAAAGATAACAAAAGAAACAAGATCATCATTCAACAAATTCTCTGCTCTCATGTCTTCTATTAGACGACCAAGGAAATCTTCTCTTCTTGTTCCAGGACATGCTCTTCTCTCCTCCATTGTTTCCCTTATTGTTTTCAAGATTTTCTTTTGATTCTGACCACGGAAAACAGAGTGTAATTGGAATCATAAACCAAGCAAGAAATGGAATATGTTCAATATATATTTAAACTACCTGCATGCACTGGTGGAAGGCAGTTCCAGGTATATCCAAAGGAAAAGAAAACAGGCCTTGTATAAAGCTTGCAAATGTTTCACTTAGACTTTCCCCTTGTTTTTCACTATCATAACTAAATAGCAGCTTTGAAGTGAAATCCAATATCATCTGAAAGGCCAAAAAAACTCATTAAAATATAAAAGACTTACCTACATCGAACAATCTAATAACAATAATTAGTGCAAATAAGAGTATGAGTGTCTAATTAGAAATTAAAAAATAGCAATTTACAACACACCTTGGAACATTCATGTTTGACTTCCACAGATTCCTGCATTGTCCAAGCCTGCAAGGAATGGTTAACCATTTCTTCCAATTGAGGAAGGAGCTTTCCCTTAAGCCTCTCAGGACCAAAGTGCTCTGAAATTAATTTCTTGAGGTGCTTGTGAATATATCCAATAAAACCCTCTTTAAGAGAACCATTTTGACCCAGAAGCTCAGCAAATGAATCAAGATACCATAACTCTACCAACTTCCCTTCTTGTTGAAGTATGAAATAATTGAAATCAGCATCTGATGATACCACAACTGGTCTACCAGCCAAGCCGGTTTTGAACATTGGCCCATATCTATACACACACACACACACACATATATATATAAAGCAATTAAACACATATAATTTGTAACCCAAAAAGAGAAAATTGAAGTTTAGGATTAAGAATATTTAACTTTGAAACTTACTTCTTAATTCTGTTCTTGACAAAAGGAGGCATGTCTAAAGACTTGCTAGGGATAAAGAATTGAATGGTCTCTCCAATGAGTGGGAAACCCATAGAACCAGGAGGGAGGGTTCCATTACAAGGAGGATTTCTCCATTTATAAACCCAATTCCCAATGTACATTACAAAAAAGGCCACAATAAAAATACCCACTGGCCACATTGTAACCTAATATTTGAAATAGAAACAGAAGTTGCTATTTTTCAAATGAAGGGATGAATTGCTCTCTCTATATATACATATATGATCAAAAGAAAAAGGATTAAGATAGAAGATGTGAATGATTAGATATGAACAACCAATAACTGTCCATCATCTTATATGACATAAATTTCGTTAGGATAATTTACTGAAAGTATGGGCGGCATGTAGCAAAGTATAGCAAAAGCTTGGTTCGAACATTAATTTCTATCATAAAAGCTTGTATGACTTAAGATGAACTGTTCATGCATGGGCAAGTTTCAATGGTTTCAGGCATAAATGCATGTGAAAATAGATCAATGTTTAGTGACTTAATTTTATTATATTTGATACTACGAGCTGTATGTTCAGTAACTTATATTAGACCCATCTCCAATCTTTAAGTTGGTGTCTCATGCATGCTCTACGAGCTGTATGTTCAATGCCTGTCATATCTCCAAGCTGCACAGACTAAGTCATTCTTCTGTCTGTCTAAACTCCGTTTGGTCTTTGCTTCATGAACAACTAATTAATATTGTTTAGGACTACGTTTGTTAAACTATAAATGTAATATAACGTAAAATAGTTAAATATATTTTTAGTGTCCTGCAATAAATTATCCCTTTTTAACAGAATATTGCAGATAATACTATTAAATGAAAATTTTTTGATGTTAATAAGAATTAACAGAAATACTAATCTTCTGCATAAAACCTTTGCAACCTTAATGGATTGACCTTATCTGAGTAGGATTTAATTATAATTCTGTAGATTGAGGATACTTATAGTTAATACAAAACATTTGCTTACATATAACAGCGCTATTGAGATTCTATAAAAAATTTACACATGTGAATAGTAATTTGTAAGACAAAATATCAAATGATTGTTCTAACACTTTTATAATCAAACATACATTTTAATTATATTACAGCTAACGAATATATAAAATATTTCCATATTTAGTTAAAATACATATTTCTATCCAACTAAAATAAATGGAAATATCATAATAATCACTCTTATTATTACAATCAAACATTTTGAATCAACCGATTTAGTTCGTATTAGAAGGTGAATTTTAACTGTAAGGTTAAATATTCGAAATTTGAAGTTATTAGAACTTTACTTGAATATCATTCTTCCCAAAAAAATTGTTAGATGTCTGCTACCGGAAGAGCAACGTACATTTAGCAACAGATAGCTCCGTTTCTACGTAGAAATGGATAATGAGCCAAACTCCTTGCCTAATGTTGGGACGGATTCAATGACGGAATAGAAACAATTTTAGGAACGGAAAATTCCGTAACTAAATTTGGCGGGACAGTATGCGAAAGTACTGGAACAGAAATGGGAAACGGATTACAAATCCATTGCTACATGATGGTCAAACTATTCTGATTTATTTGCAACTGAAGCAGTTATGGGAAAAACGGATTTAATATCAATCGCTAAATTGCTTTTTATATTTTTATGAAATAATTATTGTTGTTCAATAAAAATATTGATTTCTATTTATCAAGTAAAAAATTTTCAAAATAATGATTGAAGTAATAATCTATTTTTTTAGTGCATGATTGCATTGAGAAAATTTTATATTACTTTTAAAAAATTTTTTAATGGTTTTTCACATGAATTGGTAATTTTATAAAGAAAAGAAATACTGATTTTCAGAAATTAACTCCTTTAGGGGATTTGAATTTAAAGTTGCTTGTTTTCCATGGAAAATGTGAGTTATTCTTTGATCACCTCTAAATTTCTTTTTTACATTTTGATAACGTGTTCATCAAGTTAATGTATTGATGGTTTAGCTGTAGAGAAGAGTCGGTTTGAGGTGGGAAGTCAACCATATAGTATGATGGCAATGCAATTGACTTTTCAGCATCAATGAGATTTATGCATCAACTGGATCATACAGATATTAATAAGCGTTCATCCCTCAACACACCCATCCCCTTCATCTCTATCTATAAAAATAAATAAAAAGAAATCTGCTTAACCTATTTTGAAATATTAAATGTTTAAAATAATAAACTTAACAATACCATTTCTTTTTCTACATCGCTTGCTTCATATAAACATAATAACGAATTTGCTTTCCAAGAACATCAGAAAAAGGCTAATAAAAATTTCATTTACGAAAATTTTTCAACAAGAAAACGAGACTCGCTAATTTTACAAGGCAACCTCCCTATTGAAAATCCAGCCAAATTTCACCCCTTGTGGACCCAACTTCTTGGCCTTCTCTTCAGCTCGCTCCTGCAACTTCCTAATCCTAGGTGCTAGTCCGCACACAAAGTCCTGTGCACGTCTCCCCTCATCCGTCAATCCTTCCAGCTTCTCCAATCTCCACCGTCCGATTAAGAACTCCATAATATCAGCATAATCACCGGCCGTATATACTCCAAGCCGCTGAGCCACTGCCGAGAAATGATCAAACAAATGCGTGTCCTGCCCATCGTACATCAAGTGAGCCGGCATCGTGATTCTCTTTCGCATCATGTCTCCAATCGCTACCACTGCTCCTGTGGGGTCTACCTCAAGAAGCTTTTCGACGATCTTAGCGTACGCGTTCTCGTGACGCTTCTCGTCCGCTGCTATGGTACCGCATATACGCGCCAGTACTGGATCACCTCTCTCCTTAGCTAAACGCGCCGTATTGCCGTGTGATACAAATGTGGCTCTCTCTTGAAATGACGTGTACACAAAGCCCAAGTACGGGTTGTTTTCTGATCCTGGGTCCTAAATATTAAATTTTTTTTTTTATAATGTTTTCGATTGAACAGAACATATAAATGCTTAATTAAATTTTAAAATAAATGTTCTAAATCTAGCTAAAATTTAATTATATACGCATCTCCAAAAAAAAAAAACCAATTATATTCAAAACCCAACTTATTCAATTCAGTTAAATTTTTAGAATAACTCTAAATAAATGTATTTTAAAAAAATTCATCAGTAAATAAATTCAAATTTTAAAATTATTTCTATTTATTTTGAAAATTAGCTAGATTTATTTTTGAAAAAACTATTGACATAATAATTATAGAGACCACAACTATAAACAATTTCGTCATGAAACTCATGGTTTGAAATTTACAAAATTCATGGAAAATTTCATGTCCTTTAAAAAATTTAATTAATTATATTCAAATCCATAAAATTAAAGTTTATACCAAATAAAAAAAATTTAAATTTATAAATAAATTTCACAAAATTTATGATAATTCATTTATTTCAATCAGAGTTAAACTTATTTTATATACTAATGAAAATAAAAAAAATCAAAATTATTTAAAATTATAAACCAAATTGAATCGATTAACGAAAAAGCAAATTTAAATATCTAGAAATTGGTTATTATATGGTAATTAAAAATAATTTATTTATTGCATAAGAGATTATTAATCGAAAAATTACCATTCCAGCTCCAATTAAATACTGCACGGTCCGCTCAATCATCAACATATCAACCCGACCCGACAAATACAAGTAAGTTCTCAGCAAATCACCATGTCGGTTCTCCTCGGCGGTCCAGGCCCGAGTCCACAATGCCCATGGGTTTCGGCTTGCTCCAGTCTCGTCTCTAACGCCGTCCAGCGTATTAATCATGGTCTGATATGTAGGCAATGCATCCTCAGTGATCATATCACCCACCAGTACTACAAAGTAATCATCAGGAAGGTCAGCCGTCCGATGACGTAGGGCCCGCACTTGATCAGTGAATTCGTCAAATGGTATTGTGGGGTCGGGCAGCCAGTTTTGTGGCTGCCAGCAATTTTCTACCGGTTTAAGAAGTGGAAGCACATTATCTGTGGCCCAAGTTTCTAAGGATTTAAATATTTCAATCTTTTCAGGTGGCATGGAATGGGTCTTTTGGTGCTTTAATAGAGGTGGCGGTAGAGCAGCCACGGCGGTGATAGATGGTAGA
Source organism: Jatropha multifida (assembly GCA_948099535.1). Classification (NCBI taxonomy): domain Eukaryota; kingdom Viridiplantae; phylum Streptophyta; class Magnoliopsida; order Malpighiales; family Euphorbiaceae; genus Jatropha; species Jatropha multifida. Next base: position 11,325 of record CANUEX010016611.1, read on the forward strand.
CGGTGGTTTTTGACGGTGAGACGGTGGTGGTGAGTGTGTGGTATCCATGTATTGAAGTAGTGGGTGGCTAGCATTGTAGCACCTGAGTGCTTATTGTCAAGTGAAACTGGAGTAACAGAAGCATTAAAGTGCAGGTTCTATATATATACGAAAATGGTGATGAGAATATAGAAATTAGAAAACAAGGGGTGCAGTGGTTTTGTGTGTAAAGGAAAGGAAAACCTGTGGATTTTGAAAAGGAAGATTTCATTGGTAATATCGAAATTTTTATTTACTAATTTCATCAACTAAACCCAAGTCCACCTTTTTTTTGTGTTCTGACATCAAAGTCCAATTTTTAGCTCATAAACATTTATATTTTCATAATTTTTAATAACAAGTATCACTATAATAACTGGAGAATCTATAGAATTAGTGAAAAATTAGGTGGACCAAAAATAATGACTTTAGGTCTAAGTTGTACAAGACAACAATTTTTGCTGCAACTACTGTTATTATGTTAGTTTCTGTATCTATTAGTATTAATATTTGATAATGATTTGGTTTAATTGTCTAAAAACATTTATGTACCAAGACACTGATTCGCATAGGAGTGTCCAAATGGATGGTTCGATTCTAAATCCAACCGCAAAAACTGAAAATTAAAAGTAAATTTTTTTTAATCAAATTCAATCAATCAGTTCGGTAGAATGATTTAGCGTTACTCAAAAAATAAATATTTTAAAATAATTATTCAATAACTAAAAGCTCAAATTATAAAAGATTTCAAATCGGAAACCAATAACCAAATTAAAAACTCAAAATAATTTAATTCGATTTGATTTTTAGTTTTTTCTAAAGTTCGCTCACCTTCAGATTGGGGTATCTTTTCCAAGTGAATTTTCTTTTTGTATATAAACTTATAAGGCTTTGGGTTGAACTCAGATTTACTTGTTTAGGAATTAAGCTCCTCCGCTCGTGGCTGTGGCATCGAAATTTGAGAAATAAAAAAAAAAGAAAGAAAAGAAAAGGAAAGGACAAAGTTGATTCCACAAGTAGAACAGTTGAGGGTATTTAAATAACTCCAGAAGAGCATCAAGTAAGACACCTCTGTGTCTTACACTTGAAATCGACAAATGTAAGAAATGCATGGATATGTCATGATTTAGAACATACCTGCTCTCTCTTTCTCCTAAAACATAAAACTTCTCTTCTTCCACTGATCGGTGGTTATTACCTCTTTCCCTTTTTCATTTATTTTTTTTGCAAATAATCATTCTTATATTTGTATACTTACTCGAATTATTATCATTCAAATATCAAAATTTATTATTATTTATATCTTTAAATTTTATTCTTATATTTAATTTCGAATTATTATTAAAATCATTAAAGTAATTTTATCTAGCGTATTTTATTATTTAAATAATTATATAGAGAAAAATACATATTTTCACTCTAATAAAAGGAAAAAATTTAAAGATAATTAGAATGAATTTGTAAAAAGATAATGTAGTCAAATAATCGTCACACTAAGTGTCACGACCCAAAACCGTGGGCCGGACTGGCACTAGGACCTAGGTAAGCTTAAGGCACCCGAGGCCCGTAGTAAGCCTAAACTATCAAAATCCATCCCTATTATCATTTGACTATCGGAATAGTAATCCCATATTATGA
>CANUEX010016623.1:0-31230 GCA_948099535.1 Jatropha multifida
TTTGTTTGTAATCCATTTAAATTGGCTAATTTCACTAATGAATTTAGAAATTCATTTTGCAATTAATTTCCATGTAATTCACTTAATTTTAATTAAGCCAATTTAATTTAACAGTATTAATTTTCTATTTCGAATTTATACTGAATTTAAATAACTGAAACATAAATTATACCAATTGAAAATCGGACTTCGGATTCGTGTTCAGCACGCGAAATGCAGCATTCTGCATTTTTGGAGGTCTCGCCGGACCGCCGCCGGCCGGTCACCAGACCGCCGCCTGCGCCGCCGTGCATGGTGGCCGGAAAATCGACATCGCCAGAAATTTGCAAAATTAACATCAAAACACTCAGATTTTCATAACCTCTTCAATTCCCAACTAAATTTTATCATCTAGTGTCTAATTTTATCAATTACCCAAATTTATTCAATTATAACCCTAAACTCCAAATCCTCAAATCTTCAAAAATTACTAGGTTTTAATGCAATATAATCGATTTATAGCAAAAGGGGAAGAATTTCGAGCTCACCTTGCTGTCCAAGCTCGCCGGAAACTGCAGAAAACTACCGAAAATTGAAGGAGAGCTGCTGTCAAAGAGACAGCAGCGTCGCTCGAAGAAGAAGAAGAAGAAGAAGAAGAAGAAGAAGAGGAAGAAGAAGGAGGAGGAGCTGGCCTTCACCGTCGATTCATGATTGGAGGTCGTCTGGAGGGGAGGTGGTGATGGTGGCTGCCGTTCATGGGCGAGGAACGAGAGAGAGTTGCGAGAGAGGGAGGTGAACGGGAGAGAGGGAGAGGAAGGAGAGAATTTTTTTTTTTCTGGGTTTTTTTTTTTAATTTTAATTTATTAATTTATTTAATTATTGTTTTATTATTATTTATTTATTTTAATTAAATGGTTTCGGTTCGATTTGGACCGATTTGGTCTGACCCAATGATTTCGCCTAATTTCATTTGATTTAAGGATTTTTCGACTGAGTTAGACTATTTAAATTCGGTTTTCGATTCGGTTAGCGGCATAAAATATTATTTTTCGCCAATTCTCATCGGTGAAAATTTACAATTAAATTTTAAATAAAAATTCTTTTGAAAATAAATTAACGGGTCATTTCATTTTATTAGCTCCCTTTTATTATTTTAAATCTATTTATTAAATTTAATATTCAGATTTCTCTTAAACCTCCTATCTAGGAAGCAAAATAAATAAAATAAATAAAAAAAGAGCATAATAATAATAATAATAATAATAATAATAATAATAATAATAATAATAATAATAATAATAAATAAATAAAACTGACATTTTATTTATTTAAAAACTACACAAATAAATTGAAAAAAATTCATAATATATATACTGAACATCATAAAACTAATTGTATTAAGATAAAAAATAAATTATCAAAATAATGAGATTTAATTGATATCAGTCCTTTTTCTGCTCTTCTCTTTGCTCTGTATCCGCTTATTCCTGCATACATTTCTTCTGTATACAAATCATTTAATAAAATTATAAAATTATAAAATTATAAAAGAAAAAAAAGTAAAGAATTAAACTAACATTACTGTAGTTGGAGAAAAAGATGCGGTATTTATATAGATTGAAATTGTGTTTGTCATCTTTTTGCTAATCAAAACCTGAGAAACAACATTAATATATACATGAAAAGAAATAAAACCTATAAAATTGAAACAAAATAATTAAAAGAAATGACAAAAGATAAGAAGAAAACCATGGTAAAAAATAATAATTGAAAGAGGTATATATAAGTATATTAATAAGAAAAAAAATTCAAAAGTTTTTAAGATTCTAAATTTAAAAATTCAAAAGTTTTTAAAGTTCTAAATTCAAAATTTCAAAGTTTTAAAGTTTTTTACAATCAATAATTCAAAAATTTTAAAGTTTTTATTATTCAAAATTTTAAATCCGCTTATCAAAATTTTAAAGTTTTTATTATTCACAAACCAAATTTTTCATTCTCTCAAAATCTTTCACCCAATTACCCTCATCGTTTTTCAATCCGCTTATCATACTTTTCCCCCTCACATTAACTTGAGCATGAAAAAATTTAAAATTTCCTATTTTGTAGCCAAAATTCGTTTCGTTGCTACTTCTTCCTTATTTCTTCCAACTCTAACACAAAATTCCATTTCTCACTTAATTTTTTAAATTCAGCAGAAGACATATTATCCGGACCCCTCTCTAACAAACTAACAGTTCATTTCCTTTTGTGGAATTAAATAATGCAATATCTTAAAAGATGCTTAAGGGGTAGGCTATAGAATTGGAGTTGGTTGATCGTCAGAATTACATTGAGATCAGAAGGGGGTTACAAATGGAAGTTGGACATATTGATGGAGCAATCCATAATTTTTTGTATGAGCTATCAAACACGTAAACTTGCCGATATAAACGGGTTGAATTGGGAGTCATCAAAAGCAAAACATGCGGGTCAAATAAATGCTAGTTAATATAAATAATTTTAAATATAATGCAATTATTTAACAACAAATATCCATCATAATTAAATATACTAAATAACGTAATTATGTAATAAATTTCACAAACAATAATAATATACTTAAACAGCCACATTTCAAAATAAATGTCTAATAATGATGATGATGATGTCTTTAAATTTGTTAATAAGAAATCCAATTAACAAAATTTGAAATCCTTAGGAATATATGCATACATATATTATTATTTATGATTTACCTAGTTAATTCGTGATCCAATCTAATCATTGAATCATAAAAATAATCAATACAACTAAACTTTTTATACTCTTAAACTATCGGATTAGAATAAGCCATGTGTAGTCAATAATCATTTTTTGCACACTAAAGCATAATTTAGGGGTAAGTACATATCTAGATTAAAATCCCCTCCTCTAACACTCAAAAAAAAAAAGTTTACAGTTTTACAAGTCGTAGACAGCTAATTGGTTAAATGGAATTGGTTAAATGTTTTTATTTTTTTATTTTTGCCAATTAAGTGTCCCCAAAAGAAATTCAATTAGGTACATTTAAATAAAGTTTATTATTAATTTACTAAAATAACTATTTAATAAAGTTTATCTTCTAAATGTTTTTTTTGTTATTAAGATTCCATACTTCAAACTTGCAAGAGCTTATGTAATGATGGATTTGGCAATGATCTCACTTAAGATGACTTGCAAAGCCAAGGAAAAACAAACTGTAGTTGGTAATTTCCCTAATACGGTTGTTATCAAACTGTAGTGATTGGCATCAGGTAAAACATACAAGTGACAAGATAGTGCAGATTTTAGCTCCAGCCCCAACCCATAAGAGGACAGTTCCACTGGCCAAATTGGTTAATGAGAGAGTATATTATAACCGCACAGGTTGTTTCGAAGGTATTGATCCAAAGCAGCATCTATGTCTAACTGCTATTATGAAAACATAGCCATGGGTTCATGAACTTACACAAAGCCTCCTTATTTTGATCTGATTTCATACATGATGGAACAACACTATGAATCAGTATTACGGTGCACCTTAAAATACTAATACAAGCAAAAAAGACATTTCAATCTAAAAAGTAACCAATAATGTATGAACTTGCCAGAATACAAAATGTAATCAATTTCCAAGTTTCATACATTTGATGAAGTTGGTACTCCAGATCCCGGAGGTGGAGGTCCAGAGCTAACAGATGGTGCAGGTGGATTCTTTGATGATGGCACAGAATGCTGGTGCTGCTGGCTGGCTTGTGGAGCGGGTGGTAGGGGAACTGCCGAGTGATATGGAGGAGGGTACTGCTGATAAGGTGGCATGGCTGGCATATATCCATATGAAGGATAAATTTGTTGCTGATACTGTCCATGGGGCAGTGGCATGCCTTGATATGGATATTGCTGCCCATGCTGCCTCTCTAATACATTTTTGTTCTCCCCAGATCCTGATGGTCCACTGGGAGCCCCATCTTGGGATGGAACAACAGCACCCATTCTTTGAGGATCCATTGATGGATAAAAGGTTCTTTCATGCTGTGGTGGAGGTGGTATATTGAAGTAGTGCATTGGTGGAGGTTGGTCCTGAGTGCCAGGTGGATGTAATTGGTTTTGCTGCTGAGATATAACTGCCCGGGGTAACATCCCACTATGTGCCATTGCCGCCAGCTGCCTTGCTTCTTCTGGACCATCTGATTCAGGTTTTGGCGCTTGAGGTCTACCCCACATTAGCTTCAGCCTCAGACCCCTGATAACTAGCTTGTTGGAGAGCTCTTCTGCAGCCTTCTCAGCGCCCTCTCTAGTTGTGTAGGTCACAAAAGCAATTGCTCGTTGAGGCACCATTTTGACAGATTCAATCTCACCATGTGCATAAAACTGATCCCTCAGATCCTGCTCAGTGATCCTTGCATCGAGCCCACCCACATAGAGGGTTTTGATGCTTTCATCCTCCGGTGGCTCTAGTGAAGGCATTTCACCAGCCTTGTTAAGCAGTTTCAAAGCCACTGGATCATTCACTCTGCATATATATACATAAAACAATGAGAAACACTATAAAATGTAAAGCATGTTGTGAAAATCTAAGTGACATGTAATTATCTAGTATCATTTATAATTTCCTATGGCACATAAATGAGAAGCATTAATGACGAATGATATACTGCTGCACCAGATTAGAACCACTCCCTCTACCCCAGAATAAATGTTTAGTTTGACTTTGGCATGGAAATTAAAAGAAGTCTTTTGAATGGATTGTTTTTTAGTTTTAACAATTTTATCCTTCAAACAGACAGTAGCATAGAAATCAATATGAGTTAATTTGGAGGATATCATTAACAAAATAATCCTTTGGCTTGTTAACTTTTAACTAAAATAGGAAATGGACATTTAATTTGGGACATCCCAAATTAATAATATGGACTATCATTTTGGGATAGAGGAAGTCTTAATAATATGCGTGAGGTACCATACCAAAGACTGACATATCAAAAATCATAAAACTAACACAGATAACAAACAAAAAATAAAGAAATCTCCTAGACAACCAAACTCTGTATGATCGAAACGAAAACAAAGCAAAAAAATAATCCAGAAGTTTCACCCCAGATAAAAGATTGATTTCAAAAAGCAACTCGATATAAAGTGAGGTATACTTTTAGAAAACTAACCAATTGCACAAGTTTGCCAAGAAAATGAAAAAAAGAAATCTAGAACCCACACATGCATGTGCATAAGCAAGAAATAAAGAGATTATACATAAGACTATCGTACTCGGAGGAAAGAAATTAACCACTTGCACATACCCATAATAGCGATCCTTTATATTCTGTTGTGACAACTCCCCGGTTATTGGCATCTCATGCCTATAAGGGCACTCAGCACCTCGTGTGCATTCACCTCGAACATAAAAACTACAAACATGTGATCGGTTTCTTTTATAGTATGGTGTCGTCCTTTGAAGCTTCAGAATAGTGTCATTTGGCCGCACCTTTCCATATGAAGATTCATAATCTATACCAGCTCTAGCCTGCATTAAGCAATTATCACACTTGGTGTCAAAATATGGAAGACGAGAAAACCAAACAATCTCCCTAGAAATAAGCCAATTAGATGAATCTCAACAAATTCGGAGCGGATTTAAGCAAATGAAAGCAACCAAGAGCAATGAACTGGAAAAAATAAATCTGATACCTATATAGCACAAACATGCACATAATTACAGAAAAGGACCACAAAAAATGTAACTAATAAAACAAATTATTAGAATATGATATATCTAAATATGTGTTGAGCCACCTTATAAACATGCACACTGTGTCTGTAACTATCCATGTTAAAAACACATTAATACAGAAAAGAGAGAGAAATAAACAAGTCACTTTAATATGATTCACTAGTTGATAACACAAACACAGTTAATTCAGGAATATTATCAAGTGCAATATTCCAATAGTAAATTATTCTGGACAGCAAAGGTTAGAGACTAAATTTGTTTTAAAACATAACAAGCATACCCTTCGGTCATGCTCCTCAGCAAAGTACTCCCTGTTGACATCACTCTTTGGAATGGAATCATTTGAACTAATATGGAGAGCAGTATCTCGAACCTGAACCGGCAATCCATATTCAAGATCCAAAAGACAGACTTGACAAACATTTTTCAGCTTACTACACGTTTGGCAAATCTCAGTTTTCTTAAATCTTGCATCCCGACCTGGCCTCCATCTAAAAACTGTAAATGGCCGTGTACATATCTTGCATTCCTTATCATAGTCAGCTCTTGTCTGCATCCAAATATACATAAAATAATAACTTAAAAAAAAAAAAAAGAAAGACTTATTATATAATATAATGGAACAGAAATTACGTGAAATTTACTGCAAGGATCATACATACCATACGGACATATGGATTGTCACCAAGACAAGACTCGCAGATGATTGGAAAGTCAGAGCGCTCCCAACCATCAGCTTCCAGATCTCTTAACAATCTGTGTGCCATCTCTCTTGAGCCCTAACTTAGTAAACTCTCCAAAGACCTTGTATCTCTATGTCGTCTGCTATGGATGGCAGCAGGGCGGGTACCCGTTAGAAATCAACTACCTGAATCAGAACACTAACTATATCCAAATCCGTCCCAAATCCGTTTAGAATTACCCGCATACTACCCGAACCTGAACTTGAACCTGAAAACGCAACAAAAAAAATGTAAAAAAATACATTGAAATTCAATCTGAAATAATAAAACAATCAACAACAGTACCAATAATGTTAAAATAGAACAAAAGAACTAAAATTGAACATAAATAAATAATACATTCAACTAGAAAATTTAAAAAAAATAGAGACTAAAGAGAAAATTATAATCAGCTACAGCACATTTTTTTCTAATTTTAAAAAATAACAAATAAAGAATAAAAGGCAACAGGAAAGATAAATTCCTAATCACATTCCCAATCATCTAAACATATACATTTTTTTGAGAAAATAATTAGCTTCATCCAACTTAACAAGAAGCTTTGAACCTGAAAATACCTAATCACATTCCAAGATTTAGATTTTTACAATATGGGAGAAAGAAAGTGAAGATAAATTCAACAAATAGAGCTCCACTTTTATCTAGGATATAAATATGATAATTTAATCTAAAAAGTAAACCATTTTAGATGTAGAATAACATAAAACATGCACAAATGAAACAAATAAAACAATAAACTTATATCTCCCAGCTAAACCCACAAATTAATTCAACAATATATTCAACAATTCCTCCTCTTTGTCTGTTTATATGTATTTATATAAATAAAAAAAGGAAAAGAAACAAAGGAGAACGAAAAAAAAATAAATGGAGAAAAGAAATAAAAAATCAAGAATGCAAATGGAGGACTTGGCACTGATACTATGGTTGAAGAGCAGGACTGCTGCAGAGGCGACAGCCACGCACGGAGCGACGGGAAGGTAGAACAATAAGACTGAGAATGGGTAGAAGAACCGTGGACGGCTACACGTCTTTTGTTTTCTTTGTGCAACCCTAAGCTAAAACAAAAATAAGCTATTGCTTTGTTTCAGGTTTTACAGATGTATATAGGGATGGCAGCAGGGCGAGTACTCGCCAAAAATGAACTACCCGACCCTGAATCTGTTATCATTTTAAGTAACCGAATCTGTTAAGAAATAAACCAATAATACCCAGACGCGTCCCAAATCCGTTTCGAATTACCCGCATACTACCTGAACCCATTTAAATACCCATTTAATCACAAATCTATTCAATCTAGAAAGCCAAAACCCACATGGAACCCGAACCTGAACCTTAAGTGCAATAAAAAAAATATAAAAAATGCATTAAAATTCAACTTCAAAATAATAAAACAATTTAAGATATAATATTGTAAATCAACATTACATAGTAATATTAAAATACAACAAAAGAATTGAAATTCAACCTAAATAATTAATTCAAATCAATATCTCAATTAAACAATTTAACAATCAAACATCTATTAAAATTAAAATAAGAATAATAACAATAGCAAACTAAAAATAATTAAAATATAATATAATAACACTAAACAATAACAAATTATCATAAAATATAATAACACACACACATATTAACAATCCATTCTCAGTATATGACAATTATATGCAAACAATCTCATCCTCAGTATCTCTACACAACCTTCATCATTATTAACAAACCAAACTTTGAATTAAAAAACCAAACATGTCAGATTTCACTCATATAGCCACGAATTGGCCTATATTCACCATCCTTTTGGCTTTTAATATATATGGTTTCAACAAATAAAACATGCACAAAAACCACAAACGAAAAAATAAAAACAATAAACATATCTCTCTCGGCTGAATCCACAAATTAATTCAAGAATATCTTCAACAATTCCTCTTCTTGGTCTGTTTATATGTATTTATATATAAAAAGAAAAAGGAAAAGGAAAAAAGGACGAAGCGAAAAAAAAAAAAAACTGAGAACGAAACAAAAATAATCAAGAACAAACCCGGCTCTTGTACGCTTGAAGAGCACGACTGCTGCGGAGGCGAAGGTCACGAACGAAAGCGACGGGAGGTATAAAGAAAGACTGGCTGTAGAAGGAGAGCGAGAGCGGCGCAGGTGGAGGCAGGGAGAGGAGAAACGCTGGACTTTGAGTTGGGAGATATGATAGATCTTTGTTTGTATTGTTAAAATGTAACCCTAGACTAAAACGACGTGGTTTTATTTGTCAGTTCATCATATCAAAACGTTTGATGTTAAAATAGTTATTTTTGTTATTATTATTAAAGTTATTATTATTAATTAATTAATTAAAAGGCTGTAATTATATTTTAATATGGTTAAATCATTAAAAATACTCTCTACTATGGTAAAGTTAACTTAAATTCACTATTTAGCAATACACTAACTGATTATATTGATTAGAAATTTAAATTTATAAAAAAGCAAGCAAAATAATGAATCAGTTACTGTTACTCCACAACTAAAACTAAGTATTCATTTCTTCCTCCGTCCTTCCACACTTCAAGTCAGCTCTTTTCTAGTATCAAAGCCCAATTTCTATATGTGGTAGAGGTAAATTTATTGAAACTTAAAGAATAATTATTAGGAATAAGATATAAAAATCTACAAGTGTAGCAGAAGGGAGCTAACTTGAAGTGTGGAGGGACAAAGCAAGAAATGAATGCTTAGTTTTAGTTGTGGAGTAACGGTAACTGTTAAGTTAATATTAAAGGGAGAATAGAGATAGGCAACGAGATATGATACACATAAGTAAAAACAACCATAACAATTAATTAAAATAAACAAATGATTTAGGTAAAGTAATTTAAAACAAAACAATAATTATACAAAAGAAAACTTTATTACTTACAACAAAAGGAGTTCACAAAGCTTTGAGAGAGCAGGGTATAGAGATAGCACAAAATCGCTTCTTCTATCGACCTCTGCCTTTGTTATTACACACCTTGCTATTTATAGAAGTATATGGACTTTATTCATTTTAAAGTTCGGATAACTATCATTTAAACCTTATCTATATGGATAGAGCCTAATAGAGACAAATATGGATAGGGCCTAATACAGACAAAATATGGATAGGGCCTAATGCGAACAAATTTTTACATATGTATAAGATGATAGAAGGGGCCTAATAGGACGAATGTCTTCACTTAAACATATCTTGAACTGGATAGATTTCAAACGTCTTTACTTGAACATATCTTGAACCGGATAGACTTCAATTTATCGGATTGATATCATAACAATTGTCCTCATGGAGTGGTGAGTTACTTGATGTAGCTTCATCTTCATCTTCTTGAGATACTTGACTATTTATTTCCTGTAGGGTCTTCTTGAATTCTTCAATTGAACTAGTAGCAGCGAGGGCAGGCTGCCACTTGCTTTTATTTGTTAGGAAGTCTAGATTCTTTGGACTTTTTGCCAACGGTAGATGTCATTTTGAATTGAAATACTTTTGTACAGCTTGAACACAGGCTTGAGTTTGGTTATAATCTTTCCACCATTTATTGCTGAAGACTTTGACCAGCATAGAAGGAAAGGGTAGTGCTTGAACTTGTTTAATTTGATAATTCCAGAATAAAATCCATGGAATTCCAAATGTAGTTGCAAATGATAGTAGTTTATCTTGTCCAAAATTGGTTAATTGCTTATCATAAAGCTCAAAACCTTAAAGTATTTTCATAGAAAATGTTTTAATTGAACATCCAAAATACTTGAACCATTCTTGAAACCAAAAAGGAAATTCTGTAATTGAACCTCGCGGAATCATTATAAACCACGAATGATTATGATTTCGTAAGTAAAATACATTATACTAAGCTTTTTTGTAATCTTCATAGTTGAAAGAACTTGGTATAAAATTTTGGCTAAATTTTCTTTCAGTATAGGGATTCTGATTCCAATCTGAAAGAGAAAAAACCTTTTTTATTTGAACTTTTGAATATAAAATCTTTTTAACATCTGTTGGATCATGAATATGTTCCAGAGTTATGGAATCAGTATCAATTAGTATAAACTCATAAAACTTTCTATTTTTTGAAACTGATTCAAGAATAAAATGAAAATTAGGAGGAAATACTTTTTGAGAAACTTCTAGAAAATTTGAACATTTAGTATATTCCTTCTCAATATAGGTAATTGGTAAGTCTATATCCTTATTAACATAAGGATAATTAACTATAGATGAGGAGGATGATGCACCAGTAAGGGCGTCATGGTAATTTGTTGGGACAGAAGTGGTTGAAGCAAAGGCTAGGATTGGTAGTTGAGTAGTTGAAGTATCAAGTAAGGTAGAGGAAGTATTCACACTCTTTTTAGCATAACTTTCTCTAGTAATTTTGTTCTTAATGGGAGTGCCTATTAAGTTTTACTTAACAAATTCGTTGGATAGAGGAAAAAATTTATTTGTTTCTATCTTTGCCTTGCAAGAATTCGTGTGTAAGAAAATCAGGCAAAGAGTTAGAAGTACTTTTAATGACTTCAACTTCAAAATCAAAACAGGATAAAATAGCTTGCCATCAAGCAAAAATTTATTTTGAAACAATATTTTTAACATCCTTTTCTAAAACATTTTTGGCTGCTGAGCAGTCAATTCTTAAAAGAAACCTTTTGTTAATTAAATCATCTTCAAATTTTGTAATGCACAAAACTATCGAAAGCAATTCCTTTTTAATAGTTGAATAATTTTTTTGTGTATCATTCCATGTTTCAGAATGGTACCTAACTAGAGATTCAAAAGATTGATTTGGTAATTTTTGTTTGAGAATACCTCGAAAGCCTATATCTGACGCATTAGTTTCTACTATAAGAAAGGAATTGGGATTTGGTATAGCAAGACAAGGAAGACTCTTAACTTTAGACTTCATGATTTTAACTATCTGGGTATGTTGTTCAGTCCAGGGAGAAGAGTTTTTTCTTAACCTATTGAATAATGGCTGACACAAGATTCAAATATCTTTCATAAAATCAGCAACATAATTTAGACATCCTAAAAATCTTTGTAATTGATTTTTATTAGTAATTTCATCCGAAAATCTTTTAGTAAAATTAATTGATCGATCGATTGGTTCAATAGTACCTTGAAAAATATCATGCCCTAAAAATCTTATCTTAGTTTTAAATAATTTAACTTTTGGAGAAGAAACAACTAAACCATTTTGCTAATTATGTTGTAAAACCTTTTTAAATGAGAAAAATGTTGATCAATATCATTCGAATAGATAAGCACATCATCAATGTAAACTATCGAAAATTCATGATAATTGTTAAAAATGTCATTCATGATATTTTGAAATTCGGAAGGAGCATTCTTCAAACCAAATGGCATAACATTCCATTCATAATGACCAAAGGGAACATTAAAACTAGTTTTGTATCTATCACATTCATGTATTTGTATTTGCCAAAATCCTGATTTCATATCAAATTTAGAAAATATATTTGCACTATGTAACCTTTTTAACAATATCTCTTTTGTTTGGCATAGGATACCTAATCCATTGCAATACCTTATTCAAAGGTTTATAATTTATAACTAACCTGGGTGCTCCTCTTTCTATTTATGTCGCATTTTGGACATAGAAAGCTGAACAGCTCCAAGGGGACTTGGATTTTCTAATTAATCCTTTATCTAATAGATCGTTTATTTCTTTGTAACAATATTCTTGTAATTGTTTATTCATTTGTATAGCTCTAGATCTAGTTGGAATATTTTTCTCATCAAAATCCTTTATTTAAAAGGCGTTAGGAATATTTGAACATACTTCTTTATTTAATAGTTCTTCAAAAGCTTTAATTTTCTACTATATGTGAGCTTGCTGCAATTGATTTTCAATCCTAATATTGTTAATTTCATGTTTAAGATAGCTAATATGTTTCTGTTTTTGTTCAATAAGACTTATTTCTCTATATACAGAAACGTCTTGTATAGTACTTAGATCTTTTTGTTTAATCAGTTGCATAAATTTAAAACATATTTGACTGTTTAAAATACTTGTTTTTAATCCTTCATTATCTACCTTAAAAGGATAAACAGTAGCTAAAAAAGGTGTTCCTAGTATGACTCCCGTAGTAAGATTCTTAACTAAAATAAAGAGTGTCTTACAGCAAAAATCGTCACTATAGATTTTCACTTTTGTTAACTTATATTCTACTCTTAACTTACTACCATCAGCTGTATACAATCTTTCTTTAGTTTTTTTCATAATATATTGTTGGAATTAAACCTTCTTGCAAGCAATTTTGATCTGCACCAGAATCAACTAATGTAGTCGTAGTTAAATGAAAATCATTATTAATTACTATTTTAACTAATACTATCTATTTCTAGAAGCTTACTCTAGAGATTACATTGATAAATTCATCATAGGATAATGTTTCAGCTAAATTATTAATCTTTTTAGTTTTTGAGGATTCGGCTTGTACATCTATAATCGTATTAACTTGTAACTGAATAATTTCTTGTTTAATTTTGTTATGTTCTTGTTTTGATTCTTCTATTTCCTTCTTAATTATTCTAATTTCTCCTTGTAGGTCAGCTAAAGAAGGGGAAAGTTATTCTTTATTACTGTTGAACCTACTAAATATTTCCTTTAATTCATAGGGTTCGTATGATTTTTCATCTTTATATAATATTACATCCTTTAGTTTTAACAAGTATTGTTTTTTAACTTCATTATCTTCAATTTTATCTATACATTCTAAAAGAAAATCAGTTTCTTTAGTTATTACGTTTATACTATTTAATTTACAAATACAAGGACCATTGCATTCATAGTTATCTATATCACTTGAACTATTTTCTGAATCACTAGATTCTATTTTGTATATATCTTCAAAGTCGTCACTTACCTCTAAATCTGTATCGGTATCGATGAGAAGCAAACTCATCATTTGCTATTTTAACATTTCTGATATATCTAAGTTGTTTATCTTTTCTTTTATTTTACACTGCGACTTATAATGTCCTACTTTTCCGCACTTGTAACACACTATTTGTCCTTTACCTTTTCTTTTAACTTTATTCTTCTTAATGTTTAGAGGGGGTTTGCTTTCTTTAGAGGCTTTATTTTGGAAAATTCTAGCTTTAAAGGTTTTAGCTTTATAAGGTCTTCCATAAGGGTTTTTCTTATGTTTCTTCTTATTTCTAGCTGAAGGAGGACTTAATCTTTCATATCCATACTGACTATAGAAACTACCTAATTCTTTTCTACTTTGATGGAACTCGCTCTTCATCTTTGCTTTTAATTTAAGATCCATACATAAAGCTAAACCTTCATTATTAACATGAATAATAATTTCTCCATATGTGAGGGTATCATAAGGTATGAATCCACCATAAATCCCTCGTATTTGAGAATGTACCTTTTCAGCAAATAACTTAGGTAATCCGCCAATAAATCTTTCTTTCCAAAAGGCATGACTACAATCTTGCCTGGTAAATACTTTTGTAAGAAACACATCTTTATACCACCTAAAATCTTGTAACTTTGGACAAGTTAAATTGGTTAATAACTCAGATGCTCTAGCTTGATATTCTCCTGATTCTCCTATAAAGGTTTTACTAGTCGCAAATATCAAAATATTCACTGCATCTTAAATAGTTGTATGTATTTGTTGTTGACCTTCTTGTTTAATTATATTTTTGGTAGCGTTTAATATATTTGTCTTTCTTCAAGTGAAAGATAATTATCCCACCATCCTTTTAATTGACCAGTAAATCCTGAGATTAATATATGAGCTACTGCTGGGTCAGTGTTACCTTTAGATTTATGGGTTGATGAAGCCATAATCATCTCTTGCAGTATATTTATTATTTGGTACTCTAATAATCCATCTATATTCCATTCATTAATTGATTCTCCATCATATCTAGCTTGGGTCATGGCAGATCTATCCTCATATTGTATATCTGGGGGTGTAGGTCTAGGATTAAAATTTCTAATTTTTGGTAACGGTGCGTTATGAATCTTTTAGATAATAAAGTTTTCACTAAACTATTCTTTTAACTGACTAATATCTATATCTAATTCTTCTTTTTCTTCAAACTATTTTTCTTTACTCAATACCTTAATACTAGAAGAAGAGGAAATATTTAAATTATTTAACCTATTCTATATTTTTTCTAACATGTCTTCTGTTTTATCTAACTTAACTACTTGTTCTGCAGGTATCTCATGGGGTTTGAATATTGGTATTTCTGGTTTAGTAATCAGCAAAGGTCTTTGTATAGGAGAAGTATAAGATACTGGAGTTTGAGTTTCTAATCTATCTAATTGTGACGCGATTGTATTAAGTATCTGGTTCGTGTAGTTGTTTTGAAATTGAACATTTTTAATGTCTTTTAATGTAGGATTTTTCTTATTGTCGTCTACTGTATTTATCATCATAAATGGAGAACCTATAACTATTTGATTTTGATGAACAAATTTAATTTCTTCTAGAGGAGGATGAACGGATGTAACAACATCATTAGATGTAGTTATCCATTCTTTAGTTACCTTTTGATTAACTAGCACTTCCTGAAAAGGATATTCTATATTATTTTCAATAGAACAAATAGAAAACCATTGGAAGAAAGGAATATTAATTTTGTACTGATTCATGTAACCATAATATATCTCTCTAATCTGATCTCGCTTTTCTTTCGAATAATTTTCAAAGAACCAACGACACTTATCTAAATTATAATCACTAATCATTTCTTTCCTAAGAAATTCTTTATTAATTGAAAATTCACTTTCACTAAGAACATTTAATTAAGATGTATGTTCCATTGCAGATCTTGTAGGAGATAAAGATCTGATAGGAGAAGAGGGTAAAGAGTTAATCATTTGTTCTACTTCTTGATATATAGGTCTACGTATAAACCTATTAAAATCTACACTTTATAATTGAATATTTGGTGTTCGGATGGATGTAGATAACCTAGTGTTATCATAATCAAATAATTGTCTAATGGGACTTCCTAAAGGAAGGAATTGAATATGAATACTTTCATCGATATCTTCTATAATACTAGAAGAAGTAGACACATTCTCAACGGATACTGGATGATTAATTTCTTGAAGGTTCCACGAATTTCCTTGAGTCAATTCATGCCACTTTAATCTTTTAGGGGTATGTACTTTTGTGTGTTGGTGTTAGCTTCAAAAATAATTGTTTCATTCCTAGTCAAAGTGTATATAGATCTAGGATCTAAGGTAGTTGTTATAACTTTGTGGTAGATTCTATATATAACTACTATAGATCTAGTATTATTTGAGAAATTCATATTTTTTTTATTTAATTGTTAAGGTTAAAGCATCTAGAATATTTGGATCATAAAGAGACAAAGAGAAATTTGAATAACAATTAAAATAGATAGGACCATTAGCTAAATTAGATTCGATCATAGCTAAAAGAGAGTTTGAAAAATTTAAATGTCTTGCATCTTGTAAACACGCAAAAACAGGAATATCTAAACCAATTCGAAATAAAGGTTTAATTCCAACTTGAACCATGCCTATATGTAAGAATTTATATTTTTCTTTATGCTTTAAAATAGCTTGTGGAGAAAATAATTGAATATTTCATGCATATGACTTAATGGTATAGATTGTTCGATTTGTTTAATTTAATAGTCAGAAAGAAAATCAAAAGAAATAATTTTGTAAATATTATTTATATCATGCTTTGGGATAGACCAATTATGTAGCTGATTCTGTACATGAGCGATATTCATTTCTTGGGTATTTAAATCACTAAGACTAGAGGTAGGGTCATTAATACTCAAAGATTTATTATTAGAAAGAAGATTTAGTAATCTACTCATTTTGCTAATTAATAATTATGATTAGAGACTATTGATTAGTGGGACCACCTTTGCGGGACCACCAAACACACAGCTGACCAGCTCTTATACTGGCTGGCCAACAATAATCCAATAGTTTCGTAATCATGACTACTAATAGCTACACTTGTAGATTTCTATATCTTATTCCTAATAATTATTCTTTAAATTTCAATAACCTTACCTCTACCACCTATAGAAATTGGGCTCTGATACTAGAAGGGAGCTGATTTAATTTTATAAAAAAGCAAGCAAAATAATAAATTTTAGTTAGTTATAAGCATAAAATATAAGTTTAAATTTTTTTGTCATCTTTTAAGTATAAAATTTTATTTATACTCAGGTTAAACCTATTATAAAAATATAAAATTTTATTTATACTCAAATTAAATCTCTAATAAAAATATATTTTATTTATTTTTAGAGAATCATTACTTGTTTTTAGTATTATATAAATGAATAAAAGTGTTTTATTTTTAAGATGAATATATTACTTTTTATTTTAATATTTATACGAATAAATATAAATATTTATGTATTAGTCTAATTTGGGAAAAAAAGTTAAATAGGTTCCACAAAGACAATATTTTATTCATTAAATTGGATACAATTTGAAATAAAGTGCTATTGTAACTAAAATGATAGTTCAGGATATTAAGAGAAGAAAGTTGAATTTAGGGTACACTAGACTTCTTAATCTATTTAGTAGGTTATAATTAATTATGGTTATTGTAATTTTTAACATTCTTAATTTGTTAGTTCCTATTATTTTATTTTTTCAATAAATTCGATTATCCGAATCAAAGAAAAATCTAGAATAATGAGAAATACTATATATCAAGGATGTTAATATTTATTAAATTATAATTATAGTGATTGTTAATCAATTTGAAAGGTTAAAGGAATTAAGCAATTTTTTTTATTATTATTGGATGCTAAGGTTTATTACCAATAATTAATAATTATTTGTATAATGAATATTGACATGTACTTGCATCTAAAAGATAAATATTTGATTATGAAGGAAATTATATTGAAAGAGAAATATTTTATTATTATCAAACCAGTTGAAAAATCTATAAATCAATGAAAAATCTAAGCAAATCACTGAATTGGACCGAACTGGTTTGAATCAAATCAAACCATCTAGAAAGTAGATATTTTCTTTGTTTCTTTACTCTTTAATTATCAACACAACCACTTAATCACTCCATCTTCCTCTATTGTTGACCTAGCAAAAGAAGTGAAAATTCAAAGAATTTTCAAGTGGTTGTTAAGGAAATGTTAGCTATCTTCACCTTCTCTTTCTTTTCCATGGTTTTATTTTTGATTTCCATGAATTATCCTATGAGATGATTGCCTATTGTTGCTGACTTGGTGGAGATAATGAAATTATAAGTGTTTTAAGGTGATTAAAGGTAGTTAAACATGAATTTGAGGTTAAGTTTGCATAATCAACTACCTTGGATGATTTTAGCCATTTGATTGATAAACTATGGATTAAGTATTATGATATATGTAAAATAATTATGTTATTTAAGTTTTAAAAGAGTTGTTATTTATGAATTAGTGTTAAAATTAACTTAAGAATGCTTAAGAAGGTAAAGAGTTGGTTGAGTTTATCAAGTTGAACTGCTTGGAAATTCAGTCACAAAGATTGAACAATTTAAATTAGTAAATGAACTCCAAAAAATATAAAAATTTTCAAAAAACTATTTTAGAATGTTAGAAAGGTTGTGATAAAAAGGGTTAGTGCAATGGATGAAGGGAAATGAGATTGTAATTAAGTGAATACAGACTACTCAATGAGAGTCTGCTTGAAGTTCAGCCTCTATAATTGACCTATTTGACTAGAAAAATAGACTCCATAATTCAAAAAATTTTATCTAGAAATAATTTGATATGTGAGGAAGTTTCTATAAAAATTTCAAAATAAATGGATAAAAGAAACTGGAGATATTAATAAAGGAATACAAACTACTGAGAATTCTAGAATTCTGTTTCTATAATTAAGCCATTTGACCATACAAATGAGCTTAAAAAATTATGAAATTTTACAGGGCAGTATCTTAAGATGTTGAAAACATGCTGTAAAAATTTCAGGGGAAAATAAAATGTATAAATCATAATATAGTCAATGGAATGAAAGTTACTCAAATGCTGAAATTCAACATTACATGAACATTTAATGAATTAAACATGCCATTGACTTCTATAATTTAAGTTGTTATTTTTATGTATATAAGATGAGGTTAAGTGTTGAATATAAAAGTGTTTTATACTTAAACGAAAGTCATATAACACCTGGACAAGCATGGTAAAAATAAAAGAAAAGCATGAATACTACATTTTAATACTTAATTTGTATTTCTATGTTAGTATGAGTAGTCCAAGGTGTAGTAAATTAATGTTAGTGTTAATTTCATGTTATAGTTGTTGAGAGGAGAGGATTGGAAGATAAATCAGCATTTAGAGGAGAGAGAATAGGGAAACCTTTCAATTCAGGTTAGTGCAATATTATTATTTTTACTACGTTAAAATCAAAATATATTTGATTTCATAAAATTATTTATGAATAAAAATGGAAATATTAGAATGAAAGTATCATGGATTTTGAAAAGAAAGAATTATATGTTTATACCTTATGATTTTAATAATTCTAAAGTTATATTGAAAGTTGTTTATATGAAGAAGAAAGGTGTTGGCCAATTATTATTTGTAGTATGAAAGGTGGCCGTGATTGAATATTTTTTTTGAAATGTTGTGAAATGAAATGTTCCCCAATGTGATTTTGGTATTTTTATATAAATGAAATGATTTATAGTCTCACAACAACTGATAAACATGGTTATTGCACTGTCGGTATCACTTCATTTGTTGAAATTGATACTATGATTGATATTTTTCTCACTTAAGTGAGGTTGAGATTGTTCCCTCTTCATTGAGTTTGAGATTGTTCCTCTTCATGAGGTTGAGATTGTTCCCTCTTCATTGAGGTTGAGATTGTTCTCTCTTCTATTGGTATTCATATCACAGATTGAGGTTGAGATAACTTTGTCTAGATGTGCACATTAGACACTAATGGCCCTTCGGATTAAGTCTATATATGCTGCTAAGACTAATTGAATATTATTGAATTTCTTGAAAGGATGATTCATTGAAATTATATTGATGATTTCTCATCATTTTATAACAGGGAAACTATTTTATTTTATGTGAGGGAATTTCTACTGTTATTACTAATATGTTTTCTTTTAAAACTTTTTAATGGGTTTTAAAGTTAAGTATATGAAAAGTGTGTTCATAAGAAATATTATTTACAATAATTGTTAATATTAAAAAGCCATGAATTTATATATTATTTTATAAAATAGCACCACTAAGCAATTTGTTTAACGACAATGTTTTTTGTACTATCGTAAGAAAACGAAAGGAGAAAGCAGGGGAGTGAGTCCTGTTCATTATGGAATTTCTTCAAAAGTCTAATGTAGATAGTATGCAACTAAAGTAGCTATTGTATATTTGATTTCTTTTTGGAATATGTATGACATATTAAATATTAATAGAACATCTATGCATATTTGAGCAAACATATGTAAATTATGAGTGTATAAATTTGATAATTTGTATTCTGCAAAAATACTTAAATTATACTATATATCTAATATTTGTAAAAGACTCCTGTATGTAATTAAATCATCTATGGGCTAACCGATGATTTAGAAAATTATACTGACTTAACCATTTTATTAAGCTTAATAAAAATTACTTTATATATGTTTTTCTTTACTTACCATTAAGGCATTTTCTTTGTAGCATATTTTAAAAGAGAAGAAGATTTTAAGATTTATTTACGAACTACATTTATTTGTTATTACAAGTTACAAATGAGAAAATGAAAAATTTTTAAGTCCCTTATGGTATACTTGATAAGTATTTTTAGTTTAATAAGTACTTATTATGTATATTACGGGCGACATGACATGTTTTACAGTGAGGCAGGGTGTAACAATACTAATACATATTGATGATACTAATAAAGTATAAGATATTAATATATATATGATGGTTCTAAGTATAAGTATACTAAGATCTAATTGTAATTATGTTTATAAGTTCATTAGTGATATTTTATATGAGTTATATTCTAATTTATTAAATGTCTGTATAGATTTTATATTCCACAAGAGTCATATTTTAGATTAAGATCTATTATCATTAGAAGTTTAATAGTGATATTGATAAGTGACTTTAAAAAATTTTAATTATAACATTATTAGCATTTTATTCAATTAATAAATTTCATAATTACTAAACTATAAAATATCTAATTAAATTACTAAGATATGACATGAATACTATATATATATATATGATTTGTTTGATATATATATTATGAAAAAAAAAACTAAATTAAATTATTAGGATAGTTAGACGCGTTTGATAAGTTGCGTGGACGACTTTTTATGTCGGAATCTAAATAAAACTTTTCAGGTCATCTTTCCCATCCATTCTCTAATGGAGAATTTAACAGATTTACTTTAGTATAACACAAATTAAAGATTTGGTACTTTACTATAACAAATTGAAATCTAGGCACGTTAATGTGATACAGGGTATAGTTGAGGGATCAGAGGTGAAATTAAATTTATGATGTAACAAAAAGAAAATGATTACACAAAAGTTATAAAAAAAAAAAGAATCAATAGATTACGATCCAATATCATTTGTCAAATCTACCTATAAACGAATATTTCAACAATTTATGAAGCTAATTTTTTCTTTTAAGAAATAATAATAAACATGTAGTACTTATTATACTATTAAAAATCAAATAGACTTGTACCTAAATGCACTAGCTTTCCACTGTTCCTACATCAAAACAAAAGTATAAAAAATTCTTTCAATTGACCAACAAAATTTTAAGAATAAAATCAATATAAATATGAAATAATGAAAAGCATCGATGATATAAGACTCTCAACTATCAGTACAAAATAGAAAAACAAAATAGAGAAGTTTTTTTATGGAATTTATATAAATAAATATAGCTACTATATAGATAAGAAAATGTTTTAAAAATTCAAAATTTTGAACATGATATAAATCTATTTTGAGAGAAAAGAATTTTAAAATATATATACCCTATCAAAACATAAAAGAAAAAGTCCAAAATTTTCTAAAATAAGGAAAAATAGAATGTTGAAAAGGGAGAGCGCATGTTAGCATCTTAAAAATATTTTTTGCTTCAAGATATTATATATATACTGGGTGAAGCACCGCGCTTTGTGTGGATTTTTTATTTTATTTTAAAAAACTTTAATTCAATGAAAAATATAAATAAAATAAGTGAATAATTCAAAAATTAAGAATTTAAAAATTAAGATTAAATCACATTATAAAAATAATAGTTATAATTAATAAATATAAAATTTTAAAAGCAAGTTTAGTGTATTAATACATATGGAAATCTATAAATCCATAAATATATATATTTAATTTGTTAGAAAAGCAAGATTATAACTTAAAAATTTTAGATATAGATAAATAAACATAACATTAAATAGATTAGATTAAATTAGATAAGTTGGAACACAAAGCACATTGGGTAGTATAGTTTCTTAATTTTAATGCCAAGGAGGTGGGAGAAAGGAGACTACTTCAATTGAATATGATGAATGAAATGAGGTTGAATGCTTATGAAAATGCTAAGATTTATAAGGATTGCAGTAAAGAGTGGCATGATAAGCATATTATTTTGCGAAATTTGAGAGTTGGACAACAGGTATTGCTCAATAACTCTAGACTTTGTCTCTTTCTAGGTAAATTGCATTCTCAGCGGTTCGGACCGTTCACCATTAAAGAAATTTTTTCACATGGAGCAGTTAAAATTATTGATGGAAATTGAAGCTTCAAAGTTAAAGCTGAAAGAGTAAAAGTTTATCAAAATGAGGTTTTTGACCAAGTAAAACCGCAATGAGTCTCACTTGAAAGAAAGGGACCAGTGAGTCGAGCTTAATGACATTAAACAAAAGAGCTTGTGGGAGACAACCCATATTTTATTTCAGCTTTAATTTAGTATTTCTTTTTAGTATGTTTGATTTTTTCTAAGTCTTATTCTTAACATGGTCTATTATATTCACCAAGCCTAACGTGTTATTTTCTACGCTTTGCAGGAACTCAAATTCTAAGATATAGAGAAGTCCACAACCTTATCGAAGCATATGAGCACTGCAAGAAGAAAGTCTTACAAGTGCCATGCCCAGACTGTGGAAACTGCCATGCCTGTGGCACAATCAGTATAAAAGGCACAACACTCAGAGCACTCCATGCCCAAGTTGTGGCACAGGCCATGCCCGTGGCATAGGAGTGACGTAGCAGGCTGGTTCAAAAGAGCCACCGTCATGGCGTGCCCAGCAGCAGCACACTGAGAGACAGCCATGGGCAGGCCGTGTCTAACGCCACACCTGTGGCGCCCTATGGAAACTGGTTTTAAAGGTACATTTTCTCTCTCAAACCCTAACTCCTCTTTTCTATTTTCTCTCAAAACGTCTCTCTCTTTAAAAAAACACCATAGCCACATCTTTCTCTCTCTCTCTCTCTCTCTCTCTCTCTCTCTCTCTCTCTCTCTCTCTCTAAAAACTCCATAACCACCTGTCTTCTTCTTCTTACTTTTTTCTCTCTTTATAATCGACCTCTCTCTTACCCATGACACCAAAGAGACAAAGAACCTCCACCTCATCTGGAGCACGTTTAGATGCTCCAATTCCCGCGTAAAATCCACAACGAGGAAGCAGGGCAACCGCCACACCTTTATTGGAAATACCACCACCACCATTCACACTCTCTACACCGGAGCAACTAGAAAGGTACAATACTCTTGCTTTAAAATCTATTGTGCCAAATAAATTTATTGATGAGCATGCTTTGAGTATGGTCAGTTTGAGAGATGTTGTGATTGAACCATTGCGATGGATTAGGTGGGGTAATTTTATTACTATGAAGGATTACGTATTTGCATCCTTAACTCTTGAATTTTTGAGTACGTATGCTTCATATATTTATCCCCCTGTGAATACTGTTGAATCAAAAATTTCTTATCAATTGAGTGAGAGGAGGCATGAATTAACTATTAATGAACTTAGTCATATTTTTGGTTTCCCCATTGAAGATGCTAGTCCATGTGTGCCCTCTAGTTTTAGCAAAAATGAAGCATGGGAAAGACTTAAGGGTTCATGTGGTTACAATTCTAACAATTCTAAGGCCTCTAATCTAAGAAATCTCGCTTACTACTATATTCATAGATTTTTTGCCCACACAATCTTTGGTAGGAAAGAAAGTGATGATGTTGTAGGAGTGAATGAACTATATTTCTTATGGGCCATTGAGAATGGAATCAAGCTCAATGTAGGTTATTGGTTGGGTGTGAGATGGAAGAAGGTGGCAAAGGGAAACACAGGTAGTATAATCATGGGGAGCTTCATCACTAGGATCGGGCAATAGCTTAGGGTGTTCAACCTGGACAGATCTCCGTAGGCAGTGTTTGATAACGGTAAAAACACTCGTTTGGATATTAAAGTAATGTTAAGGATGAGAATGGTAGTAAAACATGGAGATATATTTCAGTTGGCTGGGGATGATGAACAACTAGAAGTTGGTGATGATGTGATTGAGGAGGCTGATACTTGAGCTGAAGAAGAGGGTGAGAAGCTAACATAGGAGGTTTACCTCCTACTTTTTCTGGTACAGGTCCTTCACACTCAACGGCACAAGCCGAGGTCGACCAGGTGTTAGCTCACATCCTCTCAAGGATGGACATGTTTGACAGCCGAATGTAGAGGATGGAAATGATGATGTTTGATTTGTTCACTAGCTTAGATATATCTTATGGTAGTATCAATTCCTAAATTGAAATAATGCAAAATCAGTATACAGGATTAAATGCTCAGCTCCAGATAATTATTCACATGGTGCAACATCCTCCTCCACCACCTCCTGCAGATTGAATTCTTGTTTTCATACTGTTATTTTATTCTTTTTCTAATTTTTAGTATAGTTTTTGTTTTTAATTTTGGATTTTGTTTTTAGTTTGGTCCTTGTTTTTATTTTGAATTGTTTATTTATGTTAAATGTTTGTTTTTAACTTCATTATTTAGTTTTTCCTCTCTTTTTCAGTTTTGAGCCATTGGATTCTAATTCATCATATTCCTTAAAATTTTCATTGTATTCCTCAATACAATGGTGGTAAGAGGTTTTTAGTTCATCTTTATCTAATAATTCTTACACTTTGTGTTGAGGCATGAAAATAAGTTTGGAAAATTATTTGATTTCACACATTGAGAACAAAGTGCTAAATTAAGTTGGAAAAGAGAAATTTTAGTTAAAATTTTTGCTTATTCTTTTTGCGTTGTTAGCTTAATATGAATGGAATAATTATGAGCAAGATTAAAAAATTATCATAATCTAGTAACTTGTTATAAATTTTAGTTCTTTTCTATTATAGTATTTTTTTAGTTTAAATTTGAACTTTTTAACTTAATAATATTCCTTGATGCGAACATTTATTTTTAAAATCATAAACATCTATTTTTATCATTATCATGATAGATATGTATGCTTTGACCTAAATTAATTTAACCTTGGTATTCCTAAAACAAAATTAGAAATTCCTTTGAGGCAAATTTTTTAATACTCACATTAGAAAGAGATGATTTAGGCATTCTTTGTTGAACTTCATATTTTAGCATAAACCACCCTAAGTTAATTATGCCCTTACAATCAAATTGAAGTCTATAACCAATATTTTTCTAATTTTACCCCTATTAAAACCTAGCCGTTAAACCAATTTTAAATCTTCACCCGAAGTGCAATCATGTATAATTGAAGGATTTGATTTTATTAAAACATAGCAAGAAAATAAAAGGGAGAAATTTTTCATTTAAATACTAGCAAGTGGAGAAATTAGAAAAAATCAAAGAGAAGCATCCCAAAAAAGCAATCAATAAAAAAAAAATTCAAGTTTGGAGAATTTATTCTTAGCAAGGAAGAAATTATTTAAGAATTATGAAGAGACCTTACAAAGCATCTCTAGTATTGAGCTAGTGAAAAATTTCAAGATAATCTCTCTTACAAATAAAAAGTACATGTTTTAATATAATTAAAATCTTGATATTATACACTTTTTGCACTCTTTGTTATCTTATATCCATATTCTTTGTTTTAACTAAATCAATCCTATAAATCTCATTACAACCTTAATAAAAGACCTTTTGATCTTGATAATGGTGTAGCATTTAAAATTGTGGAGAATGAATAACTAATTTTGCCTATGAAAATGTTGAAATTAAAATCCTCATCTTTTATTTAAAGGTTAATAATTTTTTTGAAAATTCATATTGTATCTATCATAGTTTAATCAATTATTGGTATTGAAGTCTTATTCATTTATATTCATACTAAGGAATATGTTTTGTTAAAAGTTTGAATTTTTGCAAAAATATGGCTAGCATAGGAAACACTTGATGTATTTTTATGTTAATAGATTTTTGATATATTTAAGATTGTGAATAATTTCCTCCAACTATATTAAGCTAGTTTGTTTGTTTTTAGTCTTATTGCTTGAGGACAAGCAATAGTTTAAGGTTGGAGAATTTTAATAGGTCGTATTTTTAGTTTAATTTTATTTGGAATTTTAGTATTTTTAATTATTTTATTTAGTTTTTATTTAGATTTATTTATGTTTTTAATTAAGTTTCCTTGATTTTTGATGAGCTTAATTTGAAGAGTTTTTAGCAGGAAAATAGCCAAAATTTACATCAAAGAAGGTTGGAGCTAAAATTTGGACTCAAAAGCTCAATATGGCTAAGTCAATAAAGTACACAGTCTGGTTGTGTTAAACGCCACGGTCATGTTATCAAGAAAATTGAAAATTCAATTGGGTCAAATTCAACTATTTGGCCTATGTAGATGTGAAACCTGGGCATGGCCTGTGCATGGGACTGCATGAGAATAATAAAGGGTCCACTTTAGCATTACTCCAGCCTAATTTGGTGAAAGAAGACTCCTAATTAGGAAGAAATTCAACACAAAACCAGTTTCCTACTCAGATAATATTTCCTCCTAATTAGGTTATCTAGTTTCTTACTCGAATTTGAAGACACCATACAAAGTCTATATAAAGAGAGATCACCACGACGATTAATAATAATCGAATCTTAGATCTTGGATCTTTATTCTACTCTTTAGTTTTTCTTTCTTTTAAGTCTTCAAGCAGTCAAGTTGGGTAAAGAATCAAGGGAGTCGTCCATGCTATTCGTTGACTAGTTTTTATCTCTAAACTCTTAATCTTGTTTTTATTATTCATATTGATTATGGAATTATTTTTAAGTTTAATTGAGTTTTATTTAATTACTATATTGAACTAAATTCTCATCCTAGGGATTTTATGTAACTTAATTTCTATTCCAATTTATAATATTAAATTTATTTTTCATTATTCAAGAAATAATTTATTATTGAACTTAATTCTTCCAGGTAGAGTTTCTCCCCTGAATTGATTTATTTCATTAATTACTACTGAAATAAGGGTTTTTGATAAGAAAAAGATAATAAATTACATGGGAATAATAACTTGATGCTGAAACTATATGGTTTGACTCATTGGCGGTTTTCATATGCTAACGACCTTTGGTTATAAATTCTTAAACAAATCATTAAACTTAATAATTTAATTCATGTTTGATTGCACTATTGGGAGATAGGTAATTAGACAAGGTTAAAATACCTAATAATACATCAGGAGAACTTGTTAGTGAATTTAGGGTTATTTCCCCTACTTGAACAATTAAAATTGATTAACAAACTAATAATAAATTGGATAGAATTAAGTGAAGTCAAAATTCCTAGTAGCTTTTAAACCTTGATTTCTTTTAATCAAAATACTCTTGCTTGAATTCTTTTCCATTATTTTATTCTATTTTAATTTTATTTTTATAATTATTCTTCTTATTATCATTTAACTAATAGTAGGTTAACAGAATTTTGATACTTGGTATACAATTCTCGTGGAAATGATACTCTACTCACTCTTTATTACTTGTTGCGATTTCATACACCTGCGAAAAGTATTGTCAGCAGTTAAGATAATTCTATAGTAAGGATATTATGACATGACCTGTGAGGGAATTGATGAATGAGGTTTAAAGAAATGATTAATATGGTTTTGGGATCTTTGTCAAGTAGAAGTTATGATTTTTATGAAGTACTCAAAATAGAGAGGGATTAGCATTAGAATATGGTTTGAGGCTAAAAGAAATACTGAAATTTAAAAATATGTAGGGGTTTTGGATTTAAGAATTTTATTATGTATTATATGAAAATAATTTAAAGTCAAATGATTAAAAAAGAGTACACAGGTGACCATTGTTATGGTAGAGTAGTCATCTCTAATAATTAATAGAGGATTCATAGATATTTTGTATAAAAAATTTAAGAAGATATTGTGAGATTAAATTGGTGCAAGTATATATGATGGAATTATGATATAAATTTTGGGATTTGAAGTTATTAGATATTGATTAGTTGAATTTGATTTTTACAAGTGACATATGTGGAAAATTATATAGTGAATATAAGAATATTGAGTAATTTGTTAAGTAAAAAGAAATCGAAACAAAAAAAATAATTGTGAAGTGTTAAAAATTTGAACAATTGATTTAAGTGAATTTTGAGGATGAAATTATTTTAAGTGGGCTAGAATTGTAATACCCGAATTTTTCAAAACTGAAATATTTCATTGAATAATTTTAATTGGATCATTTCCTATTTGTTGTGAGTTCCATTTTAAAAGTTACTAAATAATTATTTCTTTGATTTTTGAATTATTAATAATTATCTGTGCTTATTAAATTTCCAGCATTTAATTATTAAAATCTTAATCAGTGATATTATTAGTGAGTATTTGATAAAATGAAAGAAGTTAACAAATATTTTGATATTTATTATGTAACACACTAGGTGCAAAGAAAGTCTTGCACTTCAAATATTGCGTAAATTAAACAAATAAGTAATAAATGAATATTTTATAAAATATGTGAAACATTACAAAAATGAAAGGAAGTAAAATTTGTAAGGTATTAAAGTAATGAATATGGAAAAGTCTAAATCAATTAAGGTATAATAAAATAAATGTATAAAAATATATACATATATCTTAATCTAATAAAATAAAAAAATTTAAGAATTAAAAGAGCAAAACTCTAAATCAAATGAACTTAAGTAATAAAAATATTAAATGACATCTAGACTACTACTTAACCAAAGTAACTAAAGGAGATAAAGAAAAATTTCATTATTACAAGTGGCAGCCTAATGTTTTGCACAGCACAATAAATGATTCATCCTTTTAAATTAAGGAAAGGGAGACATGTGTACTGAAGAAGAGATCATATTTTCACCTGTTCACATCTTCATTTTCAACCGTAGTTTTTTCCATTTCATTTTCTTCTTTCTATTATTCTAACATTTGCTAAAAGATACCAAGTGATTCATTCTCTAATTTAAGCAACGGGAGACAGGTGTATTAGAAAAGAGATCATATTTTTATTGATTCACACTTTCGTTTTCAAAGTTGGTTTCTCCATTTCACATTTTTCATTCAATCATTCTAGTAATTGCTAGAAATCATTCACCCTAAAATACTAAGTGGCTCATCCTCTAAATTAAGAAAAGAGATACAAGTATATTAGAGAAAATACCATATTTTCTTTTGTTCACACCTACATTTTCAACCTTAGCTTTTCCATTTCATTTATTTCTCTATAAAGACTCTACTTGTATAAAGTTTGTTTACAACAAAATATTAGAATATACAAGTGTTCCAAGGAGGGATTAAACCAACAAGTGATAGGAAGGAAGAGAATAACATAAAAAAGCAAAGAAATGTCTGAAATTCAAAAATTCTATCCTAGATTTTAAATTATATTTTCCTAAGTGTTAATCTTTATTTTGATGAATCAAAGATTAAAATTTATCTTTACAATATGTTAATTAATCATTCAAGCTATAGAAATTGGTTTGGATAGAAATTAATTGAACATGCAAAAGGTAGAAAATTTTACCTTTCAAAAACTATCTGAAAGAAACTGCTTAAATTTAGTCATTGTGTTTTATTCAATTAAATAAGTAAACAAGTTTTAAAATCAATGAAATTTGACCAAAATCTAGGATAGGATGTTGGCTAGGTTGTATTAAAAGGAGAAGTCCATAAGATTAAAAGAAAAAAATTTATGAATAAGTGAATACAGGTTGTTCAGTTTAATACTCTTAACAGATTTCACCATAATGTTTAGACTGTTTTACCATGTAAATGAATTTCAAAAATTACGAAATTTTACAGAAATGTAACTTAAGATGTTGGGAAGGTTGTGTTAAAAGAAAAAATCAAAATGATGAGGGAAAATAGAAATATTAATAAAATAAAGAATACTACTCAATATAAAAAAGCTAAAAATTTAAGTTCTGTAATAAATTGATTTGAATAAGTTAATAAAATCCAAAATTCATGAAATTTAATATGCAAGTGTCTTAAGATATTAAGAACCACCTAAAAAAATTTCAAAATAAATGGATGTGATAAGTCTCAATTAAATAAATACAAATTGCTCATGTGCAGAAAATTTTATGTTTCACTAAACTTATAGTAAATTGAGCGTATTAAAACATAAGCGAATTAACTATAAACATGAGTACATAGTGAGTGAACATAAAATTTAATAAGTATAATTTATGTTCCTAATAGTTTAGATTTTAAATTTGACGAATAAAAATATTAAAGAACCTTGAATGTCAATAAAAAGCTAGAAAACAAATTAAAAGTACAATATGTGTTTAAATATGAATATGGGTCAAGGATAATTATAAATAATTTCATAATTATAAGTGACTGAAATGAGTCAGATATTCGAAATCAAGGTGAGTTATGGTATTTAACCCCTTCTTATGTGTGTTTAAATTTTTTTTATTCAATTCATATTTATTAGAATGTTTGGAAGAATATATTTAGTCACTTACTTACTATCACTTATCTTGGAATTAATGAAATTGTGATATGAAATTGTGATATAAAATTGTGAATCTTTAAATCTTATTGATTATTGTGTTTAATTCTGATTGTACTATGCTATTGTTTGGGCTAATGAAAGAACCCAACCCTGATAGGGGTTATACCATCAGGCTATGTGTACATAGGTGAAAGTGAACATAATTAAAGGAAGAAATTACTGTCTAAAAATTGTGAAGTGTGAGACAGTGCTAAAATGTATATAGCAGTATGTTTTCTTTAGTAATGTCTAAGTGAAAATAGTGATTTTGTGAAAAATTATGATTTTGTGAAATGTTGTCATTAACCGAATTATTTGAGATATTTGTATGAGAACAGAAAGTATTGATGTAACACCCACCGTCCAATCCCGGAGGATCGGACGACGAATGCCACATTCGGTGCCGAAGCACCGTCTCATCTTACTAAATAATTACATATCATGTATTAGAAGTGGTTAAGTTCTCATAAAGAGGCAGGTAATTTAAAATTTAAAAATAATATTTAAGGAAAATTTCCCATAATAAATTCGTAAGAGTTTCCCCTAAAAATTTACTTACCGCACAAAGAAAACATAAACACTTCCAACATTAATTCCACCAAACCCCAAAACTCAAATTGAATACAACAAATCACACAACACTTCTAAATACTCCCATCAATCAACTTAGGTTTGCTATAAATAATTGCACACCATAAGTTCACAATAAGATATAACTTCTTAATTAATCATAAATCTCATTAATTTACAAACTCAATATATATAATTCAATCTCTTACAATATTTTTATACATG
>CANUEX010016630.1:0-23303 GCA_948099535.1 Jatropha multifida
AGTTTGAACATATTATGACAAATAAATATTTGTATGAGAAAATATTTTTATTATATGGATATGGGCCCGAGCTGCGAATAGTATGTATTACTAATGCTGGGTCAGAATTATTAACTCTGATTGTCTTATGAAAAATGTTATAATATGGGCTTACTATTCCGATAGTCTAATGATAATAGGGATGGATTATGATAGTTTAGGCTTACTACGGGCCTCGGGTGCCTTAAGCTTACCTAGGTCCTAGTGCCGGTCCGGCCCACGGTTTTGGGTCGTGACACTTCTCTATTCCGACGTATGTGTAAATTATAGAACATAAATTTATTTTATTATCTATTTAGTTAAAGAGAGCAAAATAATTTATAAAATAAATATATGAAGACTGTAACTAGTATTTAGCTCTAACATTTAAATTAATGCTTAAATTAAATAAAATTAAAAATATATATAGTAAATAAAAGAATTTTTGTTTCATGTATACCTTATTATATAACATTAAATTAATTAAAATAAAATATATTTATTAATATATAGTGAACATTAATTATCTATTAAGTATAATATTTAAAATGAAATTTAATTGGTCATTAATAAAGTTATTTTAAAATATTTTAAATTTTATTAAGGGTATTATTGAAAATCTCATTATTTTTCCTTACTTCCATTAATTGTCCCCAGTCTGTTGCTGACTTGCTTATTTTTGATAAGCCGGTGATTACTTAATGAAAATAGTAGTTTCATTCTTAAAAAAAAAATCAATATTTTATATATAAAAGCCATAAACCCAAAAAATATTATTGTTACTATGAAAATATGTGTAATATTACGGAGATTTATAAATAGAATTTGCAAGTTTAGCAAAATATGTGTAATATTACCAAAATATTCTAATTACTACAATCATCCCAAATTAGGAAATGATAATATTCTGTGCAATTAGAAATTTATTTATTTCCTATATAGTGATAAACCTTTGCCTATAAATTCATTGGAAAAAGACCAAATTCAGATCATTCTTTTCTTTTTCTTTGATCTCTAATCTGATCTAAAAAAAAAAAAGATGGCCCAAGTGAAATTTGTGTGCTGTGTTCTGATTGTAGCCCTAATGCTATGTGGTGAGTTGAATGAAGTAGCAAGTGAAGATGGTACTGCGGAATGCTGCACTGAACATTATGAGCTTGGAAGTTGTATTCCAGGCAAAGATGACGATCCCAAAACGCCTGGAAAGTGTTGGGCCTTTTGCATTTCTGGTTGCCAGAAAGGAGGATTTTGCAAGAAAACTGGTGGTAATAATTATCACTGCCATTGTTTCTGTTGATCCCCCTAATACTGGAATCTTATATTAGATAAAATCTAATAGATATATATGATTATATTATCCGAAAATAAATTTAGCCCAACTTTTACCTCCCACAATTTTCACTGTAAGTGGTTAAAATGGCTAATGGTTGGCAAAATTCACTGCATTAAACTTGTCAAGGTTACTATGGACATTTTGATGGGTTTGTGCCAGAAATAAGTTGTCATTTAGTACGACTATTTGATAAATATATTATATTAATATGAGCTTTATCATTTTATTGTTACTGCTCTTCATTGCTTTGTTTTCTTTATTTTTACATTTTCTTGTTATTCCGATTATATTTTGCTATTTAAATACGTACCATAAAGAGTTAAAACTGTGCATCAATCAAACGGTGATTTGATTAATTTTTTCACTTATGTGAAAAAGACCGGAGATTATTACAATTATTTTTACCGATTTAACGAATAAAGTGAATGACTATCCCTACTGTGTGGCTCGTAACGTTATAGTGTTACTCTGACAGTATTTTTCTTTTTAATTAACTTACAGCTTTAATATCAAAGTGACTTAAAAGAGTGATGTTGCTATTAATTCGTACAAGTTGCAATTTTAAATTAATTCGTAGCAATTGCGATTTTTTTCTATTTGATAATCTAATTTTATTTATTAAATGGCCACGATTTTTAATTCAAGGAATGGAGTAGACAACGACTAAATTACTCATTCTAAAAAATAGGAAAACTATTTTTATTCATTGCTTTGGTTCACAAAAATATTTAATCATCGCACATATATTGTCTATGGTTTATAATATTTATAATTTCATATTCTTTAAGAAAATTGTTAAATTTATTTAAGTTATAATAAATTATTATGAAAATTGATTATATTACCTTCAATTTAATACTAATTTTCTAAAAAATCATTAAATTGAAGTAATAATATATAAAGAGTAAATATAAAAAAAATGAATTTATTAATTTTTAAAACCACAAATTCGATAAGTATTTTGAACAAATTATATTTTCAAACGTAACAATAATTATGAAACAGAAGTAGTAATTAATTTCTCGATCGTAACACAATCAACTTGTAATTTCCTAATTAGTACAATTTCAAAAACTTTGGCACAATTCACAATGCAATAAATCCCATCATAACAAACCATCTTCTAATTAATCAATAATTTCCATATTTTCTTATATTTTAATAATTTAGACTTAAGTTGATATTTTAATACACTAGTCTTTTTATGACGAGTATTACACGTTAACTATACTCGTTTTTCGTACTTGTATAAGTCTTTGTTATTGCTCACTTTTACTTGTTATAGTTATACCCATTTTTATTTTTTTAAATTAAATATTGATTATAATTTTATCTTATATTATTTAGATTTTTTATAATATTAAAATAAAATTTAATATAAAATTAATGTGAATATAAAGAATATTATTAAAAAATATATGTTGTTATTTTTTATCTTTCTCTTAAATAAAATATTTTAAATTATAATAAAAATAAAATCAAGTATTTAAAATATAAATTTGAAAAATAAAAATAAAATTTTTAAATGTCTTATTATCATTTATATTTATAAAAAATAAATTTAGAAAAAATAAAACTTAAACTTTCGAAATGCTTAATATTATATATATATATTTATTTTAAATAATAAATTATGTCTAATCAATTAATATAATTTTTTAATTGATCGTCATTAATGCTATTTCAGAATATTTAAATTTCATTAAGAGCGCTATCGAAAATTCTATTATTCCTCCATATTTTCACACCGCAAAGAAGTGTTAAACCAAATAATTCATTATTTCATTAAATTATATTAATTTGATATCCATATTTTTCATTAATCACCTAATTAAATCTAAGTATGAACTTTTAACTGCTTAATTATTAAACTAACTACATCTATCCAATTAATTAGATCATATCACTTAATTATAACTAATCAGATTAATTATCATCTTAACCAAAGGCAAACTGGAAAGTGTTGGGCCTTTTGCATTTCTGGTTGCGAGAAAGAAGGATTTTGCAAGAAAACTGGCTGTAATAAACATCACTGCCATTGTTTCTGTTGATCTTCTAATATTATTATTATGGTTCTTCCTTTTGTTAGGTCTTAACACTCAACTCCTTTCGGACTTGGGATGGGAAATTTTGTAAAAGGAGAGAACAATATATCATATTAATTGAAAGAATTTTCTATTATTGTTCTTCATTACTTTATTTTACATTTGCTTGTTATTCAGTGATAATGTTCTTCTTATGCTATGGTGAAATTGATCCAATCGATCAATCAATCAAATGGGTTTACCATTGGATCATCACTAAATTAACTAAATATCACCCATTTTTCTTTTTAAACACGTAATAAAAGGGTCCAAGTTGTGCCCTGGCTGTAATTTCTTTCTTTTGAAAAAAGCGGTTACAATATTAGTTATAATAAGATTTCTCTGCAGTTCATAATTTACAATTTTGTATACTAAGCAGTGGTTGTAATTTTTTTGTAAAAATAAAGTGAAACCAATATTAACAGAATTTAGATTCAAATAAGAATAAAAATAATAATAAAATTAAAAAAAATTTTGTTAACAAATGACTAAATTATCCTATCGTTAGCAATTAAATTGAAAGTTTATAAAAGGCATTTTAAAAACTCAATGTTCTATGTTCGTACTTTTATATATATTAGTCTTTTTTATGACGTGCATTGCACATTGACTATGCTCATTATATATTTATACTCTTTTAATTTTTTTATCTATATAATATTAAAATATAAGTTTTATTTAGTTTAAAATAAATACAATTACTTAATTTGTATTGGACTTTGTCATACAAGTTACTTATAATGTTATTTCTTATATATTTAATTTAATTTTTTTTATAATAAAATAGTCTCAAAATAAACACAATCCCTATACATAATATTTCGGTCCCTAATTTATAAATGCAAATTCTTAAAACTTTAATGAGTGCCCAAAAAGCAAATTAAATCATCACTTCATCTCTAACATCCTGCTCTTAACCCCAAATTAATATCTACATACAATTATAATGAAAATAATAATAAATTATTTTTTTACTGTTGGATAAAGAAAAAAAATGAGCAAATGATCTAATTTGATTATGGTAATTGTTTTTGCAATAATGATAATATTACTCACTCAGTATGTATTAGAGAACGGAATATATGCACGTACACACAAGTTCTTGAAATCTTTAAAAAGTGATTTAAATATACAGTTCTAATTTTAGTTTTTTTTCTAGTTTTATAAACATTATTTTCTTTCGAGCCAATAGATTTAAAATATAATAGAAAAATATTTAAAAAATTAAAAATATTTAATTATCAAGAGGTAATTTACTTATTGCGAGGGAGACATAAATCTTTTATTAAATTAAAGTGATAATATTTACAAATTAATTCAATAATGAAAATTGTTTTTAAAATTATTATTAAGAATAGAATTCTTTTCAGAATTCAATATATAATAAAAAATAAATCATTTCTTTAACTGAAAATATTGTAATTTAATAAAATTTGATGTTGTTAGACAAAAAAAAAGAAAAAAATATAACCAAGTCAATAAATAAAAATTAAAAGTAAATAATGTTATGATCTAATTTTATTTCTCTATTTTTCTAAATTGTAAATTTAAAATAAATAAATTAATTAATTAATTAATAAAAAAGATCACATAAAAGAAACGCTTGCCATATAAACCCTCAATTTTTGAGAAAAGTATATTTTTCTTTTTTTTTTATTATCTATATTTATTTATTTAAAAAATAATTTTTAGAAATTATATCAAATCAACGAATATGGAAGGGTGATGGTAACCTTAAGCAACTCAGCTGAGTTGTTTTATCTTTTTTTATATTTTATTTTTTAAAGTAGTTATGAAAAATTCCCCGTATTAAATTGCAATAGCTCTAATTAGAAGTATTTGTTATAATTACTGTTTTTTTCTTTTTCCAATAAATGGCAAATCTGTGCCTATATAACATCAGAATATCAGTAAGCAAAGAGCATATTCACATAGTTAAGACTTTCTTTTCTTCCTCTCCTTAAAAAATTGTTCTTAGAACTAAAAGGATGACCCAAGTGAAAGTTTTATTTTGTGTTCTTATAGTAGCCCTAACGCTATGTGGTGATTTGAATGCAGTAGCTGATGCTGGAATATGCTGCGCTGAACATTATGAACTTGGAAGGTGCATTCCAGGCATTGATGATAATCCTGAGAATGGTGGAAAG
The DNA here is from genome assembly GCA_948099535.1 of Jatropha multifida. Taxonomy (NCBI): domain Eukaryota; kingdom Viridiplantae; phylum Streptophyta; class Magnoliopsida; order Malpighiales; family Euphorbiaceae; genus Jatropha; species Jatropha multifida. The sequence goes on from CANUEX010016630.1 coordinate 5,583, forward strand.
TGTTGGGTGTTCTGCGTTGCCGATTGCACCAAAGGAGGAGTTTGCAAGCAAACTTCCGGGAATAACCATCATTGCCATTGTTACTGTTGATTATTCTAATATCAAAATATGATATTAAAAATAAAACCTAATAAGTGTTATGTTACGGTAATAGCGTTGTTCTTCCTTTTCTTGTATCTTAAGACTCCAATGCTTTTGGCTTGTGGGACTAGAAATTTGTAAAAGGAGAGAACTATCCTGTTTGTAGCATTTTCTAGTAAGAAAATTATTATATTGTTACTTCACTAATCGTATTCTTAATCATGTTCTTTATTCTGAGTGATTTGATTAATTAAGCAGTTATTATGGATTTTTTTTAATCATTGGGAAGTCAATCGGCTCAAATAATACCTCCGGCAATACAACATGACTCAAACTTTTGTGGTTAAAAGGAATAAACTTGAGACCTCATACTCACACTTCGTACGGTTTATAATTATTACTGTTGCTTCAGTAATAATTTTCTTGGTCATACTCTTTATCCCTTGATATTTGATTATTTAATCAGTTATTGTGTTTTTTTTTTCAATTTATTGGGAAGCTAGTTGGCTCGAATAATACCTCCGCTAATATAACATGTCTCAAACTCTTGTGATTGAAATGACTCAAATTCGATACCTCACAATTTTCGCATTAACAAAAAATCTTACGCTTCTCATAGTTTAGAATTAACTTTTCTTGTTTTCTGGGCTACAAATAATAAAACATAGTTTGTACTTTTAAAAATAATAAAATATTTAAAAATCATAAATTTAAACAAACTGAAAATATCAATTTGATTCCCTTTTTTTTCTCTATCTTCAACTATGGGATAGAGATTTTTCTTTATTTTTCTTTTTATATTTTTAATTTTCAAATATCTTTGTTGTTTAAACTGAAAAAAATTATAATATATTATTTTCAAAAAATTAGGTTAAACATATTATTATTATTATTATTATTTCTTTAATCTATTTATAATATATTTATATAACTCTCTATCTATACTATATATAGAAGTGAAAATAAAAAAGATAATAATATGATTTCTTAAAACATCTTTAACGGAATTTTGATCCTAAAATATCTTTTGTTATTTGTTATCAATTGTAATTGAACTTTTCAAATACTTTAAATCTTATTTTATGTCTCTGCATAAATATTTTATCATTGACTGTAATCATTATTTGGTATATTCAATTCTAATTAATGTCATTCAAATAAATTGATTTAATTTTATTTTTTAATGGAAAATCATTATTTTCTATAAGAGAAGTACCATCATCATCATCATTATTAAGTGCATATTTTTTTATCCATAATAAAATTAAATTTTATAAATTGTTATGAATTGTTTTGAAAGTTTTAAATTTATAAACATTTTTATTTAAATATTATAGAAAGAACACCAATATAGAAGAAAATAAATTATAGTTAATGCTTTATTTGATTTGTTGTTAATATTTAATTTGAACATGCAATTAAAAAAATAAACAATGAAAGTTTGATAAAGCTAATTAGGTTTAAACAATAAAGTTTATCAAAATCCGATTCAATTATTAAATTCTTTTCCTTATTTTTTTAATTTACAGTAGCAGAACAAAGGTAATTATTTTTAATAAATTCTAATATAATTGTTAATTTGATTATATATATTATAATTAGCACAAGCTATATCTTATTTCACAAGAAATTAACTTCTTTACTATAATAAATTCATTTTTAATTGATATTTTAATTCAATAGAAATGATACATGGAAGATTTCTTAGCTTAACATTGATATTCAATTTTTTATTTTGCTATTTCAATAATAAATTTTAATATTTCTTAACAAATTTTCAGTATTTTAATCAAACAATAAAAAATAAATTATGAAAAATATTTTTCAAAAATAAATTATTATCCAAAAATAAAGGAAATTTCAGATTGCTATATCTTTGCACTTTGTGGAAGGACCGATGTTGCTATTTGATGAATAGTTGCTACGTAGACATATAACATACTAATGATAGTAAATCTATGAACAATTAATTGATAGATGATTGTTTTATTCAGAACTACATATTAATTTTTCTACATTTGATTATAATATTTTATAAGAATTTTAATGTTCTTCATTCAACAAATTGATTTTTTATATTTGGTTGATTCTTTCATTCAGAGTTGTCAAGTACATATTAATTTTTCTATATTTGATTATTGTATTTATATATTATTTCTATAAAAAATTTAATGTTCTTCGCTCAACAAGTTGATTTTCTATATTTGATTTATTTTTTAATTCAAAGTTGTCAAGTATACGTTAATTTTTCTATATCTGACTATGACATTTATCTATTATTTCTATAAAAAACTTAATACTCTTCACTGAACACTCAGAAGATTGATTTTCTATATTTGATTGCATCATTCTTCTATTACTTCCAAGAAATTTAATATTCTTTGGTGACATTACAAATTAAATGCATATGAGGATGGTATTCAAATTCGGACATAAAAGATATTTTGCTTTGGCTGTTGGGCCAGGATTTCATTGTCTTATCGTTATGACTTTATCGACGTTAAAACAACTAATATTTGAACTTAATTTTAAATTATTTATAAAAGTTATTTTTAAGTCAATTATGTGGGTATGATCATTTTCTCATTTATGTAAAGAGTGAGAGGTCTCGAGTTCAACTCTTCTCGGCTATAAGTATTTTCACCAATTTTGTAAGTTAAGGAAAGAGAGGGTTATTTCTTGTAATGCAGCCTATAAAGTTATTTTGGCTCAATAGACCTCCTAATGAATTAAAAAAATATATTTTTTGAATAAATACTATAAATAATTAAATATTTCAAAATTTTAATTTTATTTTGATTATAATTTATAATATTTTATTTAGGATAGATAAAAAATAGAAGAAAATATATGTTTTATTAATATTTTTTTCTTTATATCTTTATGATTTGATTGGATATATTATTTTTAAAAATAAAATTTCGAATAATATATAATATTTTATTTAGAAGAGAGATAAAAAAGTATATTATTTTTATTAATATTTTTTTGTTTTAGTACGATTTGATTGGATATATTTTTTAAAAGTAAATTTTCAAATAAAATTTACATAATTAAATCTAGAACGGCAAATAGTTGAAATTTTTATAATATATATATATATACAGTCCATAAGTCGCTAACCCATTCTTCAACAAGCACGTACCAAACTTATGCTCTGATCCGAGTAATATGGGGCACGTGGAATCCCATGCGAATCAGTAAGAACCACCTTGCTTATATATGATAGCAGTGTCATAATTCTCACCAACTATGGGAAAAAGCTTAACAAAGTCTCAGCAAAGCTAAATCCAAGTCAATAAGCTTTCCTCGAAACACCAAATCCTAATTGAAGAATGTTAAGTTAAAAAACCTAAACCGAACTACATCAACACTCTAGAAGATAAAATTCTTGATAGAAGAAGCTATAGCACTCCTAACAAAGTTTTTGTAGTAAACAAACAATACTAGATGCAGTGACTCTAACAATAACTTCAAACACGCTCTATTGTATCCAAGTGACAAAATCTTGAGAGGAGAGTATCCATTTCTTTGCCAAATGATCTGCAAAGTGATTTTTTTCCCTGTTCACATGCTTAAACAAAAAGAAGCTGGAAACGCAAGAAGGTTATGATACCACAAATAAGAAAATTAATGGATCTATTACAAGAATTTTTAACACCAACTATTAATTATGCGGAAACAATTTGATTCATTTAAAGTAGAGTTCACGATTTTTCTATCAAAGTTGGTAAAAATGAAAGTAGATCCTCCTCTCTGTTTTCTTATTCACAGGGCGATTTCCAATGAGACTAGCTAATATTAAGATTGAAGAAAAAGAGAGAACCTAATCTATTTATATATAATCCTATGGATCTTTTCATCACAAGTCTCCTTATAAGATTAGACCTACATTTTTAACCGTATTACCTTATTGGCTTATTAGAGGTGTACGAGTAATCATATAAACACAAATTAAACTCCACACACAGTCTTAAACTGTATTTATTCAATCCATTTTTGCAAATTAAAATAGCCTATAAACACCTTATTTTTTTCATATGAACACAAATTGTTCATATGTTATTTTTTTCGATGTATGGTCATAAATATCTTATTTCAATAAAAACTCTATCTTTATTGGATGGATCCAGTCTAGATAAATAAATCGAAGACCAATATCCAACAGGAGCTATAGTGCCTTCAGTGAAAAGTAAGGAGTTACAAAAGTTACTACATTTTACAAGATATTGACAACTTTTATAAAATATTGAAATTTGGATTTTATATTTTGTAATTCAGTAATTTTACAAAAAAAAAAAAAACCACTTGTTATACAATAGTTGAAAATATTATAAAATATTTATAAGAAGAGCTATAATTTTGTAAACCACCAACTATTATAAAAAAAAAATCACCTTTTACAATATATTAACCTATTAAGAAGCATTACAAAATATTAACAATTGAAGTTATAATTTAATATTCCGACAATTTACAAAAATAGCCACTTTTTAGAGAGTATTATCAAAATATTAGTAACTTTGACTTATTATCTTGTAATTTAGTAATTTTATAAAAAAAACAACCATTTTTTATAATTTATTAGGAAGTGTTACAAAATATTGCAATCAAAACTATTATTTTATAATTGGATAACTTTAAAAAAATAGCTTTATACAAATTATTGAGAATTATTATAAAATTACGCAAAAGTTCGCGCTAATGCGGATTGTTTTATTACTTTATTATCGTACATTATATTAAAATTTTTTTATACATATAAGATAAATATTTATATAAAAAATAGAGTAACCACATTATACATAGATATATATAAAATTTTTACAAATAAACATAAACATAATAATAAAGATATATAGATATAAAAATATAAAATTATTGTAAATAAATGAAAAAAAAATTAAATAGTCAAATCAAATATGAATATAGATAATTATTTTAAATAAGCACTAATTTCTCTTTAATCTTTTACCTAGGAAACAAAACAAATAAAATAAAGAAAGAAAGAGCAAAATAATAATAATAATAATAATAATAAATAAATAAAACTGACATTTTATTTATAAGCATAAAAACTACACAATTAAATTAAAAAAAATTCATATATACTGAACATCATAAAACTAATTATACTAAGATAAAAAATAAATTATCAAAATAATGAGATTTAATTGATATCAGTCTTTTTTTTTCTCTTATCTTTGCTCTATATCTGCTTCTTCCTGCATATATTTCTTTCTGTATACAAATCATTTCATAAAATTAAAAAATTATAAAAAAAAATCAAAGAATTAAATCGATATTACTGTAGTTGGAGAAAAAGATATAGTATTTATATGGATTGAAATTGTGCTTATCATCTTTTTGCTAATCAAAATTTAAAAAATAATATTAACATATACATGAAAAAAAATAAAACCTATAAAATTGAAACAAAATAATTGAAAGAAATGATAAGAGATAAGAAGAAATCCATTGTAAAAAATAATCATTAAAAGAGGTATATATATAGGTATATATAAGTATATTGATAAGAAAAAAAATTCAAAAGTTTTTAAGGTTCTAAATTCAAAATTTAAAAATTTAAAAATTTAAAAATCAATAATTCAAAAATTTAAAAGTTTCAATTATTCAAAATTTTAAATTTTAGATATAAATATATATAGATATAAAAATAAAAATATAGAAAAATTATTAAAAATTTAAAAAATTTATAAAAAAAGATAAAAAGTAATACTCAAATATGGAATTCCACGTCAATTTTTTTAAACTTTTTTTTCTTTAGGATTATATATATATATAGTTGTAATTGGAACTATTATTTTGAAATCCAATAACTTTGAAAAAATAATCATTTTTTGCAAGATATTTTAAAATATTACAATATATTTACAATTATATTTATTATTTTGTAAATTACTATCACTTTTCACAATATACATCCATCTTTTACAAAATATTGATGAAAATATTTATTATTTTGTGAAAACCATTTTACAAAAAATAATTATTTTTTACAAAATATTTTAAATTATTATGTCTTTAAAAATTTAATTTACCATAAACATTTGATTGCCTTGATTTTCCTTCAAGCCATTGTAGAAAATGCCACGACAATAGGTTCTATTAGGTTCAAATCTCTCTATACTCGCCTACCTCTTACACTGCCCAGCATCACCAATAGGGGAAGAAAAACACAGTATTCGATATTGGAGATTCTCTACATTGGATATTACAGAGTATGATAAAACTTTTTTAATCTGAACTCGAGACCTTTCAACTCATAAAATTAAACAATTGAGCCAAAAAAAAAAAAAAGAAGCTCGGAGATCCAAAGAAGAAAAAAAAAGCAGGCCATGGCCAATGGAAGTTCTGCCTTAAACAGTCAGCTTTCTTCTATTCGAGTCATCTATCCCTTCATCATGTATGAACAAGTCGATCCCCAATATACCATGCTTCAGGAAAAAAAAAACAATTTCCTATTTCTCACCAAAGCATCATTACCAATTAGTTCTAGGTCATGAACTCATCCCAAAACATTATGGTTATCAATCCATTACAAAAAGAAAAGAGGTACATGGGTGCAACTTGACCATCAAATGTACACAAAATGAACATATGTACTTTCATTTCCATGAGATTTATTATACTCTCCATACAATCCACATGCTCATTTATATTGTGTTTGGACTTAAAATTTGAAATGCAAAATTTGAATTTGATAATGCACACACATTTTCCTTGATCGATGACAATCATGAACTTCATTTAGCTTTAAGAATATGAAAATACCCTATTTGAGTGTAGATTTCATATATAGTATAAAAAGATGTCACTTGAAATCCACTTCAAAAGAGTTAACCACATTCACGGATTTAGAAACTAATTGTAAATCTAACTAGATAAACAATCATTGTATCCAAACATAGCATCCACGAACTCAAGCTCGTGCATTTCTAAATCCTGTCTTTGATTTTGCTTCCTCTTTCCAAATTCAATTCTTAGAGTACAGACTAAACTAATGATGCCAATGCTATCTCAGATAATCAGTCAAAAAGAAGCGGTTAGAAAACACAGAGAAAGTAAGATGCAGTAAGCACAAGAAAATGTTCACGAATTATGTTTCAATAAATAACTTTTATACATGAAAAAGAAAAGAGGCTTGTATTAAAAATATTTAGATACACCACTTTAGATAATGTATCTATAACTAGAAATATAGCATAAACACAAGAAGCAGCATAGTAGCACTCCAACGAATATCTAGATAAACATATAAAATTCTCATGTATATACCAGAAAAGCTATTGAAGTATATGGACAATCCGTTAATATTTCCACTGTCTAATTTCAAGCACATACCTCCGTATCAGAATTTTAAATTAACTCGCGAGGTTGATGTTGATATATCATCCATTGATTAACAGAGGGAAAATTGATTCTTATATACTCATTTATGGGCACTCTATCGAGTTTCCAATTTCAGGATCAACGAGTGCATCCAAAACCCCCACAAATTGACACCCAAATTATGAATAGTATCAAGCAAACAGCAGCATCAATTGCAAGAACAATCCTTACTTGGCACCACCACTTTTTTCGAATGTTTTGAGAGGTCGACCTAATCCTCATTGAACCCAAATCCTTTTGCAATGAAATTGGAGAAGCTACTCCAACTTGATTACTTGAATCCAATGAAGTTGAGTCAACTTTAACTCCTCTATCAGTGGATTTTCTATGCTCCTCCAATTCAATATCTCTCATTACAATTACATGATCCTTTGACTTCTTCTTCTCTTGCTTGTTAGATTTCCCCAACAAAGGAGCTTTAGTGGAGGTAAGAACTTCAATTTGTCCATTTGCATCACTTGGCGATGGAGAGAGGATGGAATTGTCAGATGAGGAAGTCTTGGCATTCCAATCATTCCCATTTTGAGATACATGTTCCAATGAAGTTATCAAACGGCGAATAATGGGCACCAGTTGTTCTTGTACATTGATAGAGCTCAAACCTGAGAAACTTCCTCTTGAACCCTTTCTAGCTGCCTTCTTAAATTCATCTCTCACATGCTCTAGAAACTGAAGTACAGCTGGGTTTCCAAGACCTTCATCAACAATTGTGAAATAAACATAGCCATCTTCTATCAAAAACCCAAAAGTCCTCTTGCCAATTGTCTCAAAATACCACTTGTGATATGCAGGAGTCCTTTCCAATGACAATGCCGCCAAATTCTCAATTTCATGATCCCCCCCATTATATACATACAATGTCCGATTTGCCCTAGATACACAACAATAATGAACAGTGTTTTGAATTGAACCCATCTTTCTAAAGACCAGTTTCCAGAAGTTATCAAATCTGAGTTACCCCTTGTTTCTACAGTCCATCAATAAACTCATATTTCCCAATTCAGTCAATAAGCATTACCAAGAATCTAAAAGACTACAATTTGGAAGAATAGAAACCCAATAAATTCCTCATTGAAAGTGGCAAAAATCAGGCATAACGCAAGAAATTCATCAGCAACAAAGTCAAAAGCCTCCAATAAATACCAACAGAGTCCTTCAGCTAAGTATTCAAAGTCAAGAAAAAAGTCCCTCATTCCTTTCTCAGACCCCCACCAAAATTAGCAAGCAGAGCTAAATTGTACTTGAACGCAACGCGACCATCATATTACAAATTCCTAATCTGTCAAGATTGGACGCAAACCCATAAATTAAAATCTTATTTAAGGTCAATAAACTATAAAATGCACTGAAATTTTAGGGTTTTCCATGAAAAGCATAGCAGCCAACACTATCCAAAAATACAATCTGCATATAAAACAAAAACTGACTCGCAAACTGAAACTTCAAAACAAATTCAAAATTCTGAGAAATCCCAATAAAAATTATCAAATAAAGTTAAAGATCCAGCTAAAAAACACGAAGTATATGTCAAAATAAAGAATGGCAATGAAAACGGTTTGGAAGCCAAGAAATCTAGAGAAAAGATCAAAACACATGCAAAGAGAGCGTAAACTAAACAAAAAGTGAAAATTCGAGCAGATCATAAGATAATTTCCTGGAAGGAATGAATAACTACCTGTGAAGTATTCTCAGAGGCTTGAAAATAGAGGATACTTAGGTCCGCAGAGAGAGAAAGAGGAAGAAAGTTTCTTTGAATACGAATTGTAAAAAAAATTAAAAATAAAGAAGAGTGATTTTATGTTATGCAGAGGGTAGTATGGATTTTCTAATTTTCTATCGTAGTAGGGTTGACCGCTCGACCCCCCAATCAATCACTTGGGCTTTCCGTAGTTGTTCCTTGTTCTTCTCACATAATTACTTTCTTACCTTTTTTGCTTTTCTTACTTTTATTTAAAATTAAATGGCTTTCAATTTTTTACTTTTGAATAAAAATTTCATAGATCCAATATAATATATAATTAAAAAATATAGACTCAATAAATAAATTTATATAATTGAAAAGTTAGAAATATTTTTTCTACCATTAATATAACTCCATAAGGGTTTGAATTTAACATCTCTCAAGTGTCAACTATCAAAACTATTCTAAGATTTTTTTTTAAAAAAAATAAAATATAGTTTATTAAAATTTAAAACAGTCCATTAATAACTTTGTTCTACTTTTAAATCACTTATCTTACACAAATTATTAATTTAATTGAAAAATATTTGTGTATAAAAGAAAAATAAATAAATTTACGCTATTAAATATTTTTTAATTTGCTTTTAATTATTTTTATTTTATTTTTTAACCAATAGAATTTTGATCAATAGGAAATAATATAAGAAATTAAATTAAGTTATTTTTATTTTTTTTCAACCAGATTAAAATCTTTAAGATATTTTTATTAATATATAAATTTAATAGGATTATTACAAATCTTAATGTTTCCTCGATATCTTCATTTTTATATGTATATCAGTCTTTTTTATAATGTTCCTTGCAAGTATCCTCTTTATATATTTATACTCTTTTAATTTTTTTATATATATAATATTGAAATATAAATTTTATTTATTAAAATAAATATAATTGCTTAATTTATATTAGATTTTATCGTACAAATTATTTATAATACTATTTTTGAAGTAATTCATTATATTCTTTTTATAATAAAGTGATCTCAAAATAAAATTTGACTCAATCCATAGATCTAATCCTTCAATCCCTAATTTATAAATGCAGATTCTTAAATAAGTGTCCGAAAAAAAAATCAAGTCATCATTCAATCTCCAACCTCCTACCCTCAACTCCAAATAAATATCCATATACAACTATAATGAAAAATAATAATGAATTATTTGTTACTGCTAGATAAAGAAAAGAAGTAAGCAGATGATAAAATTGATAATGATAATTATTTTGGTTACAATGACAGCATTACTTACCCAATACATTAGAGAAATGAATACACACAAATTCTTAAAACTCCAAAAAAGTGATCCAAAATAGAAATATACAGTTCTAATATTTTTTTTAGTTATAAATGTTATTATCTTCCAAGTTAAACAGATTTATAATGTAATAAAAAATATTAATAAAATTAAAAATGTTTAAGACCATCTATTTATTGCAAGGAGATATAAATTTCTTGCAAAACTAAAGCGATAGTAATTATAAATTAATTCAGTAACGAAAAAGAAAAAAATAAAAAAATATTATTAACAATATAATTCTTTTTTGAACTCAAGACATGACAAGAAACAAATTATATTAAAAAAATTACTAATTTTAATTTCAAAAATCAACTCCATTTTTAAACTGACAATGGTGAAATTTAATGAAATTTGATGTTGATAAATAAAAAAAAATTATAACCAAATCAACAAATGAAAATTATAATGCAAATAATACTGAGAGCAAATTTTGCTTCTCTATATTTCTAAGTTGAAAATTTAAAATAAATAAATAAATAAATAATTTAATTAATTAATAAATTATATAAAAGAAACGTTCCATTTTCATGGACTAAAAAATTTTTTTTCTTACAACTATAAAAAAAAGAAGAATATGCTTTTTTTATTATCTAAATGTATTTATTTAAAAAATAATTTTTAAAAATTATATTCAATCAAATAATAAAATGTCATTTTTTTTGTCTTAATCACATGTATCTGAAACCCACTAAACTAGAACTAAATTCTGCTTGCACCAGGTAACTCAAGAAGGGATAAAATGCTCCGAGCAAGTAGGCCCAAGAAGGAGGTAAAATGCTTTCAGCGAGTATTTGCTCCATCTATGAGGATCAAACCTAGAACTTCACTTTAAAGGAAAAAATTACTGAACTACTCATCCCAATACTTGTTGGTATAAAATAAAAATTTCTAATTGGTTCCGACTAAAGCTATATTAGGATATTTCAAATTTTATTAAGGGTAATATAAAAAATCTCATTATTTCCTTCCCCTTCTTTTCCACATTTATATATAATATAGATAGATAAACCATTTTTTTTGTAACGTGTGTTGCACGTTATTATTATTTGATATTACTCATTGTTTATACTCATTAATTTATTCTTATATAGTATTAAGTATGATTATAATTTTTTTTATATTCTCTAGATATTTATATAATATTAAAACATAATTTCATGTATAACAACTTTAAATTAAAATTTATCTCTATTTAAATAATATTCATTTTATAAGCGAATAATATTTTTCTTAAACTAATTTTAATATGATAAAAGAACATTAAAATCAAGTATATTTAATAAAATAATTATAGACGATAAAATGAAAAGATTCTTATTAATTTATAAGATTAGACTTCAATTTTTCTTTTGAAATGATAAGGTTAGATTTTAATTAGAATCGATTTGTTTTAAAAAAAATTAAATAATACGATCTTATGTTATTGGATGTTGATTTGAGTTTATGAAAATCAAATAAAAGAAATAAAACTCTAAAATAAATAATAAAAAAAGAACTCAAATATACTTCAACCTCCACATGAACAAATTTCGATAAATGAAAATAGTTCGTTTTGATTTTAGATTTGATACCAATTTAGATTAATGGTATTGGGATCCGGTAATTCCGATTTATTAAAAGTTTTGAGGACCACATTATATCAAATTTTTTATTTCTTTTAGGATATGGGAAAATAATCATTTTGTCCTTGAACTTTTACAAAATTAATTAACTCGTCCTCAAATTTTTTACTATTAGGTATGCAGTCTTTAACATACGGTTTCATCTTATCTAGTGGTCCTTCAGTCTAAAAAAGGTTGATTTTTCCGTTAAAGGAAGCTAAAAAAAGTGAGAAAGATGATAGAAAATTATTTTAAAATGACACATGGTACCCTTTTAAACTTCCATCTTCTTACCCATCTTCCTCTCTCCATCGTCTTCCTCCTCCTCCCCAAATCCATCACAACCACCCAAAACAACACTAAATCTCTCACAACCAGCCAAAATTGAATTATATTTTGTAACGCCCTGACTCTAATCACTAGAGGAATTGTCCGCTTTTGATCAAGACAGATCCATCCCATACTAGATCGGCAAAATCCGCACGATTTTGTCCCACAGGTGAAATGAGAACTTCCTAGGAGGTCACTCATTTTAGGATTTCTGTCAAGCGAGCACGCTTAACCCTGGAGTTCTTTCAACTCTCTAGCCATTCCACCAAAAGCCGCCTCTAATGATTAGTTACCCCTTTTTCTATATATGATCTGATTCACTCCTGTGTCCCGCATTTCACTACCCTAGTTAGCCTGCCATCCTAGAAGCTCAATAGGAACCCTCTCTAACTGCCCTCTTAGGATCGCTTTGCAGGATCAGGATGTCACAGGCCCACCAGCTTCCGCGTGGTTTGTCCTTGAACCATATATCTACTGGAGGGGGTTAGGCTCTGATATCAAATTGTAACGCCCTGGCTCCAACCACCAGAGGAATTGTCCACTTTGGATCAAGCCGGATCCATCCCATACTAGATCGGCAAGACCCACACGGTTTTGTCCTAAGGTGAAATGGAAACTTTCTAGGAGGCCACCCATCCTAGAATTTCTGTCAAGCAAGAATACTTAACCCTGAAATTCTTCCAACTTTTTAGCCATTCCCCCAAAAGGAGCCTTTGATAATTAGTTACCTCCTTTTCAATATATGATTTGATTCATTCCTGTGTCCCTCATTCCACTACCCTAGCTAACTTGCCATCCTAGAAGCTCACCAAGAACCCTCTCTACCCGCCCTTTTAGGATTGCTTTGTCGGGTCGGGATGTCACATACTCACTGTAATAAAAATCATTATCGTTGATTAAACTCTTCTTGCATCTAAGGAATGAATGAGGTTCTACAAAATGGACCTATTTTTGTCAATGATCCATCGAATGGTTGAAAATTCACATACCAATAATGGTTGGAGGAAGTTAATTAAAACTCACCTTAGCTTTAGAAATTACTAGCAGTCATGAAAACTGCCATGGAAAGAGCTCCTAACGACGTTCTCTATAAATAATTGAGAACATGAATTACTGCAACCAAGGCTAGGTCTCTCGTTTTGAATAGCAAAAATAAGACTTAAAAGAGCAAAAGTTGGGTGAGGGGTATTGCTAAGGACGATGTAGAGCTTCAGTTTATTGCCTTTTTCTGCACTAAATAACCGTTGTCGATGGACAATGGGGAAAGGTGAGACCGGATCTAAAATTGATTGAAGAAGTGATTTTGTACTAAATCTTAAAGACTTTTTATTTTGAATTAAAAAAAAAAGATAATGTTGGTGGAATTATGTTAGGGGATTTTGTCCTTAGCTAGTGGTTGTACCAGCGCATAGGAGCTCTATTACCTGGACATAGGCAAAAGATGTTAGGATATAATAGGGGCATTTTTGACTTTTTAGCTCCATTTAACAGAAAAAACATCTCATTTCAGACGGAAGGACCACTTGATGAGATGAGACTGTATGTTAAGGATTGAATATCTAATAGTCAAAAATACGATGACGAGTTAATTAATTTTGTAAAAGTTCAAGGACGAAATAATTATTTTCCCTTACAATATTTTGTTTTGATTAATTTATGTTGGATACAAAGATATATAGATATCTCATAATCCTATAATATGTGTAGTTCTTCTGTTTATAAAAGAAAATCATCCAATATATTTTGCAGGAATTGAAAATATTATTATATGATGTGACAACTATATATATATATATATATATATATATATATATATATATATATATATATATATATATTTCACTTTTCAAATTTTAAAATTTTTTTCTTATCAATATCCAAAATTTTCAATTTTTATATTTACAAAGGCAACACTTTAATTTCATTTTCTTTTTTCATAAATAATAGTTATATATATATATATATTCCACTTTTAAAATTTTAAAATTTTTTCTTATTAATATCCAAGGTTTTCAATTTTTATATTTATAAACGCAACACTCTAATTTTATTTTATTTTTCATAAATAATAGTTATATATATATATATATAACATGTGTTTCTGCATTTTGAAGTTTATTTTAATATTAAAATAATAATTTGTTTTTTAAAATAATTAATATCATTGAAAATTCAATTAGAATAATATATTAAAATAGTATAATAATATATTTCCTTCAATTCATTTATATAGACAAAATTTCCATTTTTGGCATTCCATTTATATAAATAAAGCTATTTAATTTGGACTATGGCATAAGTACAAAGCCTAAATTACATTTTATTTGCTTTGTTTAGGGTACCAACTTCATAAAAAAATAAGAAAGTGGCAAACAAAGTTGAAATATTACATTAAATATGATTGACTAACCAATTTATAGTTGTATTATTTTTTTCTCTCCGTTACAAGCAAAATTGCATGTATTTAGAAATTTTGCACACATTTACTAAATAAAGACTACTGCGTATTTTGAATATACAGTTAGAAATAAGAAACGCATATAATAATAATATATGTGTAATACTTGACATAAAAACACCTACATTTGTAATATTTGAGTATATATTTTTATTATCCAAAAGATGATTTGAATCAACATTTTACAAAGACAACTAGTGCACATTTTAAACAAAAAGACCATATTTTTTGAACTATTAAATATCATTTATCTTTTAAAGCAAATATATTCACAATAGGATGTTCCACTGTTGTTGCTGCTTCCTTTATTATTTATGCATCAACTTCAATTACCATTCATCCTATGGCAAATGAGTTTGCCATGCCAATTCATCCCATTTGTAACTAGTGTACCACTCTTTGCAATATGACAAAGTCTATAAATTGAATTTTTTGTAGTATGCAATGTGTTCGCAACTTTCTCGATAGAGCGCGAATTTAACACTTCTCCTTGCATTTTAGAAAGAAGCATGTCTTTCACTAAATTTTTTATTTCTTGTATCATGTTCTTTGTTTTCTCCTTTTTTTGTACCCACGCTAGAAGAGCATTATGTGAATTGAAATTCTTCATCATGATTCGGTGATTATGTTTTTCCTTCTACATTTAAATCGATAAAGTCCAAGGGATCGACAGTTAAAGTGTGCACATCTTCTAAAATTACGGGTGAATTGGGAGGTTGTATATTCAAATCAAAAGAATATAACATGGTTGTAGGTAGTGGACCATTGAATTGTTTGCTATAGTTCATGTGCAATGATTGTTAGCTATTGAATTGACGTTATTTATAAGTGGGTATTTTGAAGAGATAGTTGATGCTATCAAAATTTTATCTCCAAAAAGGTTATATTTGCATATAAAACATTTATTAAGTGTCCACATTTTTCAAACAAAAAATAAACTCTCATTTCACACCAAAATTTTATACCAAAAATGGGAGGGTCAAATTTAAAAATTTGATTAGGATGTAAACTTGATGTTAATTAGGAGAAATGAGTGGGTGTTTTCTATAATTTATCCTGTAATTATGGGTATATAGTCGTTAATTATGTTTATAAGAATAAATTGACATGATATATTTGACTTTCAAAGTAATCATTCAATTAATATAATGTTGGAGGCAAAATAAGAAAGATTTGGCAAAAAATTATAGTTTAACTAACTCATTAATCTATGCGCAAAGTTAGTTGTGTCTATAAATGAATCCAAGGAAGTATATAAATGAATCCGATGGATTAAGGAGTTTTAGACTATAATTTTTAGCAAAATCTTTTCTATTTTGCAACATTGCATTAATTGAATATTTGCTTTGAAAGTCAAGTATATTATGCCAGTTTATTCTTATAAACACAAATAATGACTCATTTGTGACAATCACAATAATAAATATTCATAAATTTTGTATTTTTTATATTTATTATATTTATACTATTTGAATATAAAAGAATAGATCTTTGAATGATCTACTTTGATAATATAATATGTTTGGGCTGGAAAATGGATCAAAGTATGTATTATATATTAAATTAGATAAATTAGACAGGAGTTATGGAGTAAAACTCAGAAATTTTTTGCTATATGATATGTTCAGATCAATACCTAATTGGGACTATGTAATTGAAATGACCCATTAATTTATTTTTAAAAGAATTTTTATTTAAAATTTAATTGTAAATTTTCACTAATGAGAATTGGCGAAAAATAATATTTTATGCCGCGAACCGAATCGAAAACTGAATTTAAATAGTCTAACTCAGTCGAAAAACCCTTAAATCAAATGAAAATAGGCTAAATCATTGGGTTAAACCAAATCGATTCAAATTGAACCGAAACCATTTAATTAAAATAAATAATAATAATAATAAATAAATTAAATAAAAAAAAATTCTCTCCTTCCACTCCCTCTCTCCCGTTCACCTCCCTCTCCCTCTTTCTCTCGTTCCTCGCCCACGAACGACAGCGCCACCTCCCCTTCAGGCGACCTCCGGTCATGAACCGACGGTAAAGGCCAGCTCCTCCTCCTTCTTCTTCCTCTTCTTCTTCTTCTTCTTCTTCTTCTTCTTCTTCTTCTTCACGCAACGCTGCTGTCTCTTTGACAGCAGCTCTCCTTCAATTTCCAGTGGTTTTCTGCAGTTTTCGGCGAGCTTGGACAGCAAGGTGAGCTCGAAATCCTTCCCCTTTTGCTTTAGATTGATTCTATTGCATTAAAACCCAGTAATTTTTGAAAATTTGAGGATTTGGAGTTTAGGGTTATAATTGAATAAATTTGGGTAATTGATAAATTAGACACTAGATGATAAAATTGAGTTGGGAATTGAAGAGGTCATGAAAATTTGAGTGTTTTGATGTTAATTTTGCAAATTTCTGGCGATGTCGATTTTTCGGCCACCGTGCACGGCGGCGGTCCGGCGAGACCTCCAAAAACGCAGAATGCTGCATTGCGCGTGCTGAACACGAATCCGAAGTCCGATTTTCAATCGGTATAATTTATGTTTCAGTTATTTAAATTCAGTATAAATTCGAATTAGAAATTAATACTATTAAATTAAATTGGCTTAATTAAAATTAAGTGAATTACATGGAAATTAGTTGCGAAATGAATTTCTAAATTCATTAGTGAAATTAGCCAATTTAAATGGATTACAAACAAAGGTGAAAAGGATTTATAAATTGGGGAAAATGTAAAATTAAGACAGTTGAATTGTTAAAGGTAGAACAATATAGATACCGAAATTGAAATTAAGTGAAATTGAGATTGGAGATTG